>JBBPBO010001986.1:66680473-66817323 GCA_037974295.1 Cicer cuneatum | reverse complement strand
AAAATGTAGGGATCCTTTTTAAACCATTTTCTGAAAGATTCATATTAGAACGTCTATATACTTTCCATCCAACTATCTATTTTATAAAATATGTATTCCAAAAAATGTTATTATATAGTGTAATACTTTCATCACAATTTGATGCAATTTATAGTTAGATAGTTTCTACCATACATTTATAAATTAAATGGTTTTGATATATTTGTTCTTTAAATCAATAAATTAATAATTATTTTTATGAATCAATCAATTATTTTTTTACTTTTGTATTTTAAAAAAAATTATCATTTCATTATATATAAGTATTATACTAATTTATTTTATACTTTTTTTTTTAAAAGAGTAATAAAAATTTAGAAAAAAATAAATTTCATTTCTCCGACACTTTTAAAAAATAATTTTTAGCTATTATAATTATATAATTGATAGAAAATAAATTTTTTCAATAAAAATTTACTTAACTATTAATTTAAAGAAATACATTAATATACGTCGACTTACTTATCTATCGGAAAATTTCTATTATAGATATTTTGATCTTGATGCAATTAGATGAAATTAAAGGATTAGGAAGCCATAAATTATATTTATGTTATTTGGGAAATAATTAAGTGTTCCGAAAACAATTAGACACAAGTAATGAATGTTTTTAAATGGTTGCACCCCAAAATAAGAAAAAAATTCATTTCATCTCTCATTAGTTATAATAATTATGCTATATACTGACATGCACCACTCTATCACACTCTGACTACGTGGTCCATCCCAACCAAGTATGAAGCCCATAAAAGACACACAAAATGATCTTTAGGGATGGAATTGAAGTGAAGAAAATTGTGAAACCTAAAAATGGATTGGAATGAGAGCTCAAGACCCTTCATTCCTCTTCCGGAATCATCCTTAAGCTTCTTCTACAACTATAACAACAACCCCTCTTATTCAGGTAAAAACACTATAGTCTTCAAAACATTCACCTTTAATTTATCCTCCAATGTTTTCTAGCTATTTTTATTTTATTTTAATCCTTATTCCTCAAAACATTCACCTTTCTCTTTTTGGAATATTGCACACAAATATATAGAGACTCGATTCCCAAGTTATTCCCCCATTTTATACATGCACTTTTTTTCAATAAAAAAAAAATGAAAACTACACTTATGGCACCTTAGACACACTAATATGTATATATACAAAAATAACATTTTGTTTAACTATTGTTTTTTAAATAATTTATGAAACCGATGTGATAAAAAAAATTACGTGATATCACTTCATAGTAAAATATAAATAAAAATTATATTAAAAAAATTGATATATTTAATTAAAAATTAAGTTAAATCAAATACATTAACTTTTTAAATTTTTTTTTTATATTTCATTCGAAAATAGCATAAAAAATGTGAAGCAATGGATTAAATAAGTAAGTAGTTAATATAAAAATATTATCCATGTTTAGGAATGGAAGTGAGTCAAGCATCATTGGGTGATCAAACACAACAAATGTTTCCAGCAATGGATGAAATGAACATTAATGGAAATAATAACCGAGAGAAGAAGAAGAGATTAACAAATAACCAGATTGAGTTACTAGAGAGGAGTTTCCAAGAGGAAATAAAGTTAGACCCTGAAAGAAAGATGAAGTTATCAAGAGAGCTAGGGCTTCAACCTCGCCAAATTGCTGTTTGGTTTCAAAATAGGCGTACTAGGTGGAAGGCTAAGCAACTTGAGCACTTGTATGATGAGCTTAAACAAGAATTTGACGTCATCTCTAAGGAAAAGCAGATACTTCAAGAAGAGGTAATAATTAACTAGGTTATGTTTGGATTCATTGGTGGTACATCTATAGTGTGGAATGAAATACATTGTTTGTTAAAACTTTTTTTTCATTTTTATGAGGTTTTATTTGTTTGTTACAAGTTTAAAAAAATCAGAATATAAAAATAATTTGAAAATCGATTCAGATGAGAAATTGTTTTGATTAACTTTTCATAAAAAATTATAACTGTGTTTTGTTTAAAACATTTTTATAATACTTTTTCTATCTCATTTTAAATGACTCATTTAAGTTGCGTGTAATTTTAAAAAAAATGTCTAGTTGTGTTGATTTTAATAATAAAATAAATTTGATTTACTTAAATATCATTATTACATTTATTATAAAATAGAAAAAGTAATAGACAAACTCAAAAAAAAAAATATTTTCAAATTAAATACATTAACTTTTTAATTTTTTTTTTCTATATAACTTTACGCATGAAATATATTTTCACGGAACACATGCATATTTAAACCAAACATTAAATATTGATCATTTAACACGAAGTTCTTCAACCTATTTGAATTTAGTTTGGATATCTTGTTGCAAGATATCAATAAGTTGTAGTCATTCAATTGAGATTAGTTGATTCAAATTTAAATTAAATATTTTTTAAAACGTCAAATCTTAATGGAACGATGCAATTGATCCTGAAAGCATAAATTCAGAATTCTACTAGTTTTACCCCCAAATTAGTTGATTTCTTCTGATGTTTCCTGAACAGGTTTTAAAATTGAAAGGAAAGCTAAAAGAGCAATCTAATTTTAGGACACAGACATTTGGTGGGTATAAAGAAATGTCAAATGAAGAAACAGTTGAAAGCACATCAGAAGGGCTGAAATGTTCAAACAGACCACAAGGAATTACAAGTAGCAATATTCAACAAGCTGCTGCAGCAGAAGGATACAACAGTTCTTTCACTGTTGAAGATTTTAACTCAGTTTCAATGCCCCCTCAATGGCCAGTGTTACCTCACTATCCTTAATACTATGTATTAATAGGATTTTAATGTTAGAAATGAAGTAGTCTATGAGTAGTGTGACTCAACTCTGAGCTTAACTTAATTTTAGTGTACTAGTAGTTACTAGATATTAATGGTTTGAGGACTGACATTAGGATCTATTCAGAACTATAGGGATGGTAGAAGTTATGAGTCATAATGCAGTGATCTCGGGTAGGGTAAAAGTTAACTAGTAGTTGTTTTCAATCCTTTTAAATTAAAGTCTTATGTACTGCTTTTTTGTTGGATGAAAAGGACAGTTGCACACTGTTTTTTTTTTTACACTTTTCATTTCATTACATTGTTTTGAGACAGAGGATTCAGGACACTGACTCACTGAGAACAGGACAGTGTGAGCTCAAAAATGTTAAACTTTTTTGTTTTATTAAAAAGGAACGGTGTCAAAACTTTGTTTTAAATACAAATAATGTGCAAAATAATATTAATTGTTTTAAGTTTTAATCATAGTTTTAAAAACTGGACCAAATCGGTTGATCGGACTGGTTAATAAGAAACGGAACTTATGATGGATCCGGTCAGTGTATAATTGATCTGGTCAATATTTTGTTTAAAATAATAACTATTAGTTTTTTTAATATGTTTTTTACTCACTTTATTGGTGGCAATTATTTAAAAATGTTTTTTTTAACAATTGTATAAAAATATAAACAAAATATGAATATAATCAAATCATTATTGTATTTATATATGATGAATATCTTGGTGAATCATGTGAGGATTTTTTTTTCTACCATATAAATTATTATAACTTGTGTTATGAGAATCTTGCACTAAGTTTTAAGTTTGACTCGCTTTTATTAATGTACAAATATTGCATACAAACACTTTAAAATGTAATTTGTATAAGTACAATAAATCTATCTTTAAATAGTAGTTTACAAAGAATTATTTTCATATTAGAAAAGAGAATGTGAGAATGATCAAGATTTTCGTGTAAAGGAAGAATTTTTTTTCTCAACCTCTTATGATAAAATTATGATTTGGTTGTGTGTGACAGGGATGACAATTAGACCCATATCTAGTAGGTATCCGCAAAAAAAATTCACAATGAGTAGGATAAAAATCCGCATAATAGGTATAGACATGGGGACGAGTAATTACCCGTAAAATTAAACGGGTATGGGTGCAGGTATGGGTACTATAATACTCATCCCGCCCCACCCCGCACTTATACATTATTATTATTATTATTGGATATGTTTATTTGAGCTTAAATAAAAATGATTTTTGTTTTAAATAATTTAGAGATTATTTTTTCGAAATTTTTGTAAAATGATTTTTAACCTATTTGTATATAATTTTATAAAAATGATTTTTTTTAAAACTACAAAATTATCATAAAGGACATAAAAATGATTTTCAAGAAAACATGTTTGTTTGAAAAAATATTTTATAAATACGTGATTTTTCTAAATACATATATGTCTCTCTACTCTCTTATGTATCTTTATCTCCCCTCCAATATCTATCTACTATCTCTCTCACTCTCTATTATCTCATGTCTCTCTACCTCTCCTTTTTATTCCAAGCAAATCAATGAATTTAGGTATTCTGAATCCTTCTAAAAAATAAACATATAAATAAATCATCACGAAAATATGCTAGTAATAGATTTTGGAGGTTTTGTTATAATCTTAAAAATTGGGCCCTTAATAAAAAAAATGTAATTTTAATAATTAAAAAAATTGAAAAAAAAAAAATTAGTCTCTATACATATATCAAGCTACATCATGTTCTGTCATACAAATTTACATATGTTCTACCCATACCAATTTTTTAAATTTAATCACAACAATGGCGATTATTTATCCATATATTTTTGTTAAAGTGTGGGTAATGAGTATGAGTATAGGCACTTAAGTACCCAAAGGGTAAGGGTACGGATAATAAAGTTGATACTCATAAAGGTACAGGCACGGGCACGGATATTTTTTAAACTGCGGGTAGGGAATGGGTACTATATTAACCTACCCAAACTCTACCTATTGATATTCCTAGTGTGTGGAGTATTGTAAAGCAAGGAATAAAATAGTTTTTCAAGGAGAAGTTCTAAACTTTCAAAAGTTAGTGGAAGATGTAAAGATCAAAGTTGGAGTTGGCTAATTGTAAAGATAAAGGTTTTGAGTATAAAAACATAGGATGGAGTTTGAACCTTTTACCGTGGTTGAGTCATATAGCCTCTGACAATGGTGATTACCTACTTTAAGGGACAATGTTTAATCCCATATATGGCCACAAAATTGCTTCTTCATTCATGATTGGGAACAAGTTATTCCTCAAACTAATGAATTTTGGGCAAAGTTTTTTAATCTTACGTTGCAATGCTTGGTTATAATGAAATTTTAAAAATGATATTTTTGATTCTTTTAATTGGAAGTGACCAATTTTATTTAGTGTTTCTATTGAGCTCTTTAAAAATATAGAAATTCTCTGATTTTCTTTTCCTTTGAGGTAATTTTTAATTACAATTTTAGTTTTTTTATTTACGAAATTAATTTTTGTATTTTAAAAATCAACAATTTTGTTCCTTTATTTCATTTTTTATTTAAAAATTAGTAATGTGATATATTTTAAAACGACATAACATATGATATAATGATGTTTTGATACCAATTAAATTGCAAGACATCCTTTAAAATTTCAGTTTCAATTTTTGAAATAATTTATTTTTGGAACTTAATTAATATAAATAATTAATACATCTAAATGGTTTGACATCATGAAATCGGATGACACGTCATTTAAAATATATTAAATAATTATTTTGTAGTTAAAAATATGAGTCATTGATCAAAACTGTCATATTTTAAAATAAGAGAACAAATTTTGCAAATTATGTTAAGAATTCTAAATTGGATTAGATAAGGCTTACCGAAGTGTTTATAAGTGGTGGATAGTCGTCACTCTAAAAGCTGGTTTTGTAAGAATGAGTTAGGCTCAATATAAAACCTAAGATAATATCAAAGTCTATCAAAGATTCATTGGGTCATCTGCTGTCAGATTGTCGCTATTGATTCACGTTCAAATGATATGTGTTGAGCGTGAGGGGTGTGTTAGGAATCCTACATTGATGAGATATGACATATCAAAGTGTTTATAAGTGATGAATAATCATCACCCTATAAATCGAGTTTGTAAAGATGAATTAAATCCAAGATAAAACCTAATATTGTGAAAGGCCCAACCCAAATCTTTATATGATATGATAGTATTCAATTGGGTTTATAATAATTTTGTAACTAACACTCAGTCGAGACGGAATTGATAATTTGGAGTCGGAACATGTAACTTTTTCAGCAAAAAATAGCTAGTCAGATATTAAACATAGGATTTGCTAAATCTAATAAAATATAAATTAGGAATTTGAGGATACAAAAAATTACTAATCAACCCGTCTACTTTGTGATATTCTTCAAAGTGACCCACATCAATCGGGCACATCAGTAGCAATGAGCCCCTTCAAGAAAAGGCCCAAGAGAAAATGGAAAGAGACTATTTTACAATATGAGAGGTTGGAAAATTTCCATTGACCTCTCCTTAGTTCTTAAAAAACCAAAAACAATCCCCCACTAATTTTTAAATAAACACTTAACATTTCTTAATTTTTCATCAAAGTGGGAAACACCTCCCTTCCAGCTTTTATTTTTTGTTAAATTCTCTACTTTTACTATTAATAAGATAATAATTATACTCAACCAAAATTTATCAAAACATAAAGCACTAAAAAACAGAAAAGAGCAGACACCATAATATTGGCCACAAGTGCAAAACTGGAAAATGAAATCTAAAATATAACCTTTTGCAGGTAAAAATAATTGATGAGGAAGACGGGTTACACAATCTGGGTTTAAAAAAGTAGTTTATGTGGAAGATAACTGAGATTTTTCGGTTTTCTTGTGTATCAGAAGTTTACATCATGGGGTTGGATGAGTATCTACAAAAAAACAATATGGGATATATGTGCTCTTCTAGAAAACCTTAAGAGAGAAGTGTAATTTATCTTAAAAATAATAAATTTATTTCTCTATTATATTATGAAAAAGAATTATCCTTCGACACCTAACTTGGAAACATAAGCCAACACAGAATATTAAAAATTATCTATCTAGTTTCTTATCATTTCTTACCTCCAAATTTCTCACAACTATTTTACTTGAGGACGAGGATTTGTAGAAAAAATACAAAAGACATCGATATCATTACACATTTATTGCTGATGTAATTAGAGTTTGCATCAAACAAAATCAATTCCTAGCCAAGGATACAATGGCAAACCAAACAAGTGACAAATAGGGCCAAAATACTGTTAGAATTCTTGATATTCAATAAGTAAATCTCTTATAAAACATGCAAATAATAAAAGCATTGTAAGATCAATAGCACCAAAAAATAACATAACTAGCAAAAATCGATTTGATAATTGAGTTCTCTTGGAAGCTCCAAACACAAGTTTGATAAAAGGTAACAAAAAAGACTAATCAAGCAAATAAAATGGAAAGCTCAGCGTTTCCCACCGCCACCGCCGATTTTAGGACCTTTGGGCAAACCACCCTTCTGAACATTTCCTTTGCCTTGAGATTTTTGTGCCTTAGATGCTACTTCTGCTTTCTTGGCTTTCTTCTCGTCCTTAGTTTTCTTGATTCTCTCCTTAATTTCACTGCAGGATGGTCACCATTAATTAGATACTTCATCCATATTTGTAAGAGAAAAAATAAGAGAAAATAAAAATAAGACTCCAAAAGAGTTGGGATGAGATTACATGATTAATGTAAAAAAATAATATGATCATGTGAGAAAACAAGAAATCACTAAAAAAGAGCTTCTTAAACAGAGCGCAGAAACGAGAAACGAACCGAAGAGCAGCTTCCCTTGCGGCATCACGAACTTCGGGCTTCTCAGTTCTTTTCTTCTGAATGACTTCCAAAGTAGCACCAACAATGGACCTAGAGTAAGGCTTTTTGGTAGCACGACGCCTCTTCTTCACAGTTTCTTGAGCAGCGTCCTGCACATCACATGCATAAAATCAACTAACGTGCATGTAATCTTACTAAAGATTGTTTACATGTTTATTGACTTAGTACATGGTAAAAGCAGGCAAAAACACCTTCGCATTGTAAATAGGTTCATTGCCTGGAATGCTTATTTCAAAAAGTACAGGAGCTTAGTTTTGAATTATATTATCTTTGTGCATTAGTTTTGGATTATATTATCTTTGTGCTATCTTATAGCAAACATATAAGTTAAACAATCACCTTTTTATGTTGCTTCCTGAACATGGCAGTCCAGGTAAGCTTTGAAGGCTTCAAACGGTTATGGAAATACCTTTTGCATTTTGAGTTAACAAACAGGAAAACCTGTAAATTTCACAACAAGCCTTATATCAGTAAAACTAAGATTGAACACGTCATGGCAAACAGAACAATGATATTGAAGCAAAGAACGGCATCAACCCAAAATTCAACAAGACACATTTTACATCACCTGAGAATCACCACGAATAAATCTGATTCCTCTTCCTGGGTAGATTTTTGCACCACTGAATCGGCAAAGTTCAGTCCTGAAATAGCAATATCAATTTCTAATTATTACACTCAGGGAAGCAATATATTGAAAACGCCAACACCAATTCAATCAAAATGAATTGAAATTACAAGTCAAGGATCTACTATTTCCAACAATCTGTGAAGTTACACAACATATTATGTCTGATAAAAAAACTAATTTAAATGAATAACAATTCTCATAAATAGTTCAAGACACTCTTTAAAAATTGAAAATGCATTAAAAAACAGTCTATACCATGTCGAATTCTAAAGAGTGTCACAAAATTGCAAGCATGTACTCATTTCAAGTAACCCAAATAATAAAAATAAAAAACACAATAATTTTGAATTAGAAAATGTTACACAAAATGTCAATTTAAAAACTATCTATCAGATCCTAAATAGTGAATACCAGACAAATTTTCACACTCATAAAATAAAGTACTATCTCTCTTTAATCTACAATACTATCATATAATACTACACTCTAGCAGCCAATTTTGCATTCAATCAAATTCTCAAATACTGATGGTAACACAGCAAGACTAAATCTCGATTTCTAAACTAAATCCTCCAGCAACAAAAGAAAAAAAAATCGGATTGTTGTAAATAACATGAATAATAAACACAAATCACGAGATTTTTTTTTTGCACGTATGAGATAATGAATTGAATAGAATAGAACTGTTAGAAAAAGAAGAGATGAGATGGTAAGAAAGAAAGAAAGAAAATAATGGATGAAAATGGAGATGGGATGAATACGTACTTGAGAACCATGGCTGCTGCGTTCGGGGAGAATGCACGGTGTAAACCCTAAAATCTGAAAGTTGATTGTTCCGCGAATTTATATCTATACCTTGAAAATGCCACTAATATCCTTTCCTTATTGTAAAAACCACATAAGGACCATTGTTCGGCCCGTTTTCATATTGGGCCTAACTGAAATAGCCCAATCTATAAGAATGTGGTTTTAAATTATTTTTTGAGAAATCTACTCCCCATCCTATTTATATTTTTCACTCCTAAAAATACCTTTTTACTTTTTGTGAAAAACATCTTACTCAATTTTGACATTTACATTAATTCAAGAGAAAGTTTCCAAAATTTAATTGATTATAAAATCTTTTAGGTTTTTTTTAATCTTTGAATGTTTTGTACAGTTTTAAAATTTTGAAATAGAATTCATTTAATTTATTAAATATTTTTGAAGATTTCAACTTCAATAAAACTTTCAAAAAGCATATTTTTCAAAACTTTTAAACCTTCAAACAATCAATTTTTTTCTATGGAGGGTAGTTTTTCTTATCTTTTTATCCTTAAAAATAATTTGATATTTAAAATATATCTTTTACTCATATTTCATCTCTCACCCCCACTTCATTACATAATAAATAGTAATAATAATAATAATAATAATAATAATAATAATATCTCTAAGAAAATATCGTAAAATGAGTTTGAATTGACTTTTTATTTAATTTCAAAACTGTTTTTATTAAAAATTCAAAACCAAAAAAAAAAAATTTATACTTCTTGTTTTTGTTTTTAAATTAACATGTCACCATTTTTATACATAAGTATTACTTTAACAACCACCTTCGACAAGTATCTCTAATCATTGTCCCCCACTACCACTTATCACCCCATCATCATCAACCATTCACCTCATGCCACTATCGATCACCCACCTCTAACAATTGTCACCACTATAATCATTGACCACCCATTTCTGACCATCGCCATCAGTTGACCACCACCTCCCACATACCTCTAACAACCATCTTCTATCATCGATTACTCACCTGCGACCATCGCCGTTACAACCAACCACCATATCCAATCACTTCCATCGTCACCACTCATCCACCTTTGACCACTCCCAGCACTGTCGACCACCCACCTTTGACAAATGCAACTGCCGTCACCATCGACACCCGCCACTCTCACCACCGACCACCCACCTCCAACCACCACTATAATTATTGTCAGTTACGCTCTGACCACCACCTCCAACTATCAATTGTCTCTTTTGACCGCTACAATCGCTTTTGGCGATTGATCACTGTTGTGATAGTTATCTTCCACAACTATCACTCTTCATCACTATTACTAAAATTATTAATATTAAATATATTATAATTTTACAATATTTGAATTATTTTAAAATAATTAAAATGAATTTTTTATTTTCTTTTTTTTTAATTGTTTTTATGTGTCAATATTTTTTTATATTTGATGAAATTATAATGAGATGTGGTAGAAAGAGTGATTCAATTCAAATAAAATAAAAACTGAAACTCAACTGAAAATTCAAATTCATATATGAAATTGAAAACTTAAAACTATAACTGGTTTTAGAACATTTCATAACAGAAAACTAAAAATCACTTCAAACGGACCCTAAGCAAACCTGTAATTTTGATTTTACTTATATGTTCAACTTATTAGGTTGGTTATTACGAGTGAAGTAATGCTTCAAAATTTTGAGAGTTATCAATAATGACACCTGATGATTAAAGAAACTTTAAAGTTTCATTGACTGTTCATTTTTGTTTAGTGAAAAAGCTAACTCGTTTGGTGAGGTAATGTGAGATTTAAATCCAAAATTTCAATTCGTTATTGTTTTGATATTTCTTGCGGCAACAAGGTATCCCGAGGAGAAATCTTGTTGGAATTGTGTGTTTTAACTTAATATAATCATCCGATGACGTTGTTGTTGAAGAAAAATTCTTTTTGATATATGTTTTACTGACAAACAAACCTTATGAAATAAATGATTAAGTTTTATGAATGATGGTCTACTAATGATTTCACTTAAGTTTTGTTTATGCAACATGAATGCATAAGTGAACAAAGCAAGAATCCATTCACTTCATCAAAATGCACAAATGTGATCAATTACAATCAAAAGAAGCCATTCGAATCACAAAAGAAAAAATGTCATGAATCAAGCTGCCCAAGCAAGACAGAACTGTCTCCAGAATGTCCAGAATTAACAATCAATCTCCAGCATGTTAATGATTCAAGGAAAGCCAAAAAATCAGCATAATAAAGAACACTTTTGACACAATTTGGAAAACAGAAAATGTTACCCGAAGCTGTCACCAGAGGATGAAGTTATTACCAGAGGATGATGACATCACCAGAGGATGATGATGTCACTAGAGGATACCTCAAGATGACGTCACTAGAGGATACCTCAAGATGACGTCACCAGAGGATACCTTCAGAAGACGTCACCAAAAGATACCAAAGGATACCTCCATAAAATACTATCAGAGGATATCTCCATAAAATACATTCAGAGGAAGAACCAAGTCTGTTCTTGAACATCAGAATGTCCAGAATGATCTTCTGTCAAGAATGATCATCAGTCTCCAGAAATGATCATCAATCTCCATAATGGTTATCATTCTCCAGCATGTTAACATCAATCTCTAGCATGTTAACATTAATCTCTAGCATGTTTAACATCATTCTCCAGCAATGTATCATCAGTCTCCAGATTAATAAACAATCTCTAACAGCAAACATCTTTCTCCAGCATGATTAACAACTATCTCCAGAATGATCAAACATCATCCTCTAGTATGTTAACATCAGTTCAGAATAATACAATCATTATCCAACATACTGAACATCATTCTCCAGCCTTGTTACATCCTTCTCCAGCTTGACTGCCAAGAACGTTGAACGATCTTTAAGTATATTAACATCATAACAGATCCAAGAAAAGAGCAGGAAGACATCCAGAATGATCAAAACTGAACCTCCAGATTGATTATCAATCTCCAGAAAGTTCAGATACTAGGACTCCAGATTGATTATCAATCTCCAGAATTTTCATTAACATTTTGCAGAAGTTCATCATCATTCTACAAAGCTGTTTTGACATAATCAAAACTCCATATCAGATCAAAGATATTAACAAATATATTTGAAGTACATGGGATCATTAAACAAAGGAAATCTGATCAAGAATCGAAGAATTCAGCCCAGTCAAAACAGAAATTAAAAATAGTCAAAAGCTGGATTATTTTTAATCATAAATATTGCCTTTGGTCAAGCCTGACAAGAGCACTACCAACGGATCTATTGACCTCCATTTTCTACTCTCACACCTATAAAAAGAATGTCAAAGCTCAGGAAAAAATAAGAAGCTTCAAGTACAAAACAATACATCAGTTACATACATCTACACACTTGAAAGCTTCTCAATCACAAACAAAAGATTCAGTTGTGTTTTTCTTCTTCATATCAGAATCATCTACTGAATTCTTTTGTCAAGAATCTAATCTCAAACACGAGTTGAGCATACTCAGATTCTGTCCAAAAATCAAAGACATTCAAGTGCCAAGATATATCCTCAATCACTCACAATACATACTTGAAAATCTCACATCACTTAAAAGAATCAATCTGGTCATGTTCTTATTTACTCTGATACATTTGTACTGAATTCTTTGTAAAGAATCGAATCTCAAACAAGAGTTGAGACATCTCAGATTCTAACAAAACAATCTCATCACTATTGTAAAACTCAAACTATACGAGTTAAGTATAGTTTGGGGTAGATTGTAAGAAATCCTATCAAGGTTGGTAGGTGATTTGATTAATCTCTTTTTGGGTGGAATTAGATTAAAGTTTGTAACAAAGATCAAGGTTGATCTAAGCTATGTGCTGTAAAACCAAGAAGGTTCTTGTTTTAAACACTTAGTAGAAAATCTCACCGTTTTGAGGATTGAACGTAGCCCAGGTTGAGTGAACCAGGATATATTTGTGTGTGGTATCTCTTCCCTTATCTCTATTTACTTTCAGTCTGTTGATTATCAAATTAAATAGATAAACTAAACTGTTGATTTTAACTAACCAATAACGTTCTCTATTTTCTGGTGAAAACTAAGAACGTTCTCTGTTTTCTGTTTTCACAACCAAGATCAATCTTGAGTTATTTTATTAAATTTTTAACAGGAATTTTAAAAGGGAGAATTTACAATTCAAACCCTCCTTTTTTGTAAATCGACATTGCTACTTCAGTTGTGCTCTTGTCAAACAAAAATGTTACTTATGAAATAATATTTAAGGGTTTCTATCAAAATCTGGAAAGATCTTATGCATGACATTGACCTAGGGTTGCAAGAATACATCGATGGCAAAAGAAATTTAAGACTCAACCTTGGAGACTAATATCTTTCACTTCATTCCACTATTTCATGTAATACAACCAAGTTAAAGTATTAAGAGTAGATTTTGAATTTGGATTACAAAAAATTATCAAATGTTTGTTTTTAAAAACATTTTTTAAAATTTAAACAATCACATTTTTAGCATTGTTTTATAAAAAATAATATTATTTTCAATTTTTTGCAAATCTAAAATATAAAGACATGTTTTTTGTTTCCAAATAAATAGTGCAGAAAATATGTGAGCACTGAAATCTCATTGGAAAGGTAAGATAAATATAATTTTGTCATCTATTCCGAAGTCTCTAAAAGATAGTCTGAGAGTTATTGAAAGTAGCAACAACTAAACTCGAGTCAGATTCTAACCAAATGTTACGTCACCCTTTCTCAAAATATATCTCAATCGCCAATATTGCACAAGCTCCACAAAAAGAGCATTGTGAGTTTCCAAAGGCATAGCGAAGCAACCAAGAGATGCGGCATTACGATCTTTAAAAAGACCACCACAAGCAGAAGGTTCACGACTACCTTTAGATGTTCTATCAGTATTACACTTAATCATATAACTTTGAGTAGGTGGACAGTAACAACGAAGTAACACATCAAATAAGACTTAGAAGAGGAAGAATATATGTGTTGAGTGCTGCAATTTCTAGACTAAGACATATTAAAAGCAATAAGAGAGATCGTCCTATCAAAAGGAATGTCCTTGTTGAAAAATATAAATTGATTCTAACAAAATCAAATGCATCAGAAGACATTAACCACAACCGATATGAACATATCTCTCATCTGATGAGTCCAATTATACCTTGATTTCCCAACTTTAATTTTATAGTACTAATTCATAATTAGAAGGTGATGAATGAGTTTATAAAAAGCTTGTTAAATTATGGGGGCACTGCCAACAATGTCACAGTAAAATCGATAAAATCACAAAAAATTATTGTAATTTTGTAAAAACTATCAAATATAATTTTTGTAAATTTACGGTGATTTTATTAATTCCGTCGTAAAACTAAATGCACTGAAATTTAATTATTTGTTTCTTGTAAAATAATGTTTATGTTAAGTACGGAATAAATATACTGTTTCACAAAAAAAATACCAAAATAAAATGAATGTTAAATAGATGTTCTCGATAGGTCTTCGTTAGCAGGGTCGGTGATGGCTATGTGCATACAGTCCAAGTGTGTAGGGTCTCTCACTAATTAAAGGGGTCCATTTTTTTTTTTTATATAATATAATAGAATGAGTGTTAACTTTTTTTTTTTTGAGTTAAATATGTTTTAACTTATATAAAATTATGTTCTTTTAAGTTTAGTCTATAAAAAAAATTATTTACTTTTAATTCCTATTTTGATTTTATAAAGATTTTTTTGGAACTAAAATTATCAATTTTTTTTAAAAAATAAAAACTAAAAGTGAATAAAAAAGATTCAAGGACTAAAAAGTTGAAAAGATTTATATAGAAATTAAGAACAAAATTTTATAGAGATTAAATATTTGTTTTACCTTTTTTTAATTACTAAAATTGTATTTTTTTTAAAATTATAGACTAATTTTTATAATTTGATCATAGCTTCTAAAATGTTTTATAAGACTTGTTCATTGGATTCTTCTATCATTGAAAAGTCACTGAGATCATGGAAGTTTTTTTTTTTTTTTTTGACAGATGAGATCATATAAGTTTTTTATCACTGAGATCACTGATAAAATTTTATATTCGATTTATAAAAGTGGTTTCATCTAAAATTGTTTTTTTCATGATTGATTACTTCGTTATTAAATGATATGACACCCTCAATTATTAGGGGATTGTTTAAACTAAGATCGAGCTTATCTTTCTGCTCTAATCTAATTTATTAAATACAAATAATTAAAAAGAATATAAGCAGGAGAAAGTGAAAGAGAAAAAAAGAGAGCGTCACCATTGCCGTGTCAAATTTGTTGGCTCTCAAGAAAGAATGGTGAATTATGTTTGTCATCAGCCATATGATATCTTAACAAAATGTGATTGACTAAATTTTCTTTAATTTATTCTTAGAATCCAAACAAAACCATGGTTAGCAAAAAAAAATGTATTAAATCCCGGGAATCTCTTTTTGAATTTTGATAGCCAAGGTTCAATTTAACTAATCGCATAGCACAAACGTTCATCTTTCAAATTCTTTACTACCGGTTAGTTTTTACTATGAAAAACAAAAACTACATTTAATTTTTTTGAGTTTATATTTAAGATTGGAGAAACTGTACTTTAACCTTTACTGGTAAAAATTGTATTTGTATGCGAGTTTCATCACTTGTCATTAGATGAAGACTTTTTTGTAACAGATAAATTTTCTGGCATAATATAACCATTACTTTGTATGTGAATAGATGCATTGAAAGCTATATATGTGGTAGTAATAAATAAGAAATAATTCTTAGACATAAAAGTTTTGATATCAAGTATGGTGTCTTTTGCCTTGATATTCAAATAACTCAATTAATAATAAATTAAATATTGACTCACAAGGGGAGAATTTTGGCAGAAAAAATATCTTGCAACTTTTAAATGTCCACACCAATGTAGGCCCAATATATAATTTCCAATATTCTGCCAAGTGAATGAATACCACAAACAAACACAGGATACACTGTAATGAGAAGAAGAGTGTTAGCAAGTAGCTAACAATCAAACCTCAAATTCTTACAAAGGAAGACAATTACACCTTGTTTATTGAATAAAGAAAGAAAAGGACCTTCAACATGGCCAACAAGAAATTGACCACATAGAAACATTGATTTGAATAAATACAAAAGCTTCTTGTCCTACACCCTTAATTCACAAGCTTCTTTCACTGACTCATTGAATGACTAAACAACACAATCTTTTTTTTTTTGCAAAAAAAAATTATCACACAAATGCTGCACTGTTATGAGCAGAAAAGTGTTAACCAGTAGTTAACACTCAACTACAAATGGCGCTGCTTCAAAGATGATAGGACAAGGGAGCCTTATTTATTATTACTTGAAGATAATTGATCTTCTTGTTGGTCAACTAGATATTGACCAACATTCATCAAGCTGCTTTTGTCCTACCTTGAAATTTATACAAGCTATTTTCATATTGACTCCATAATTGTGCACTTTTTTTGGTTATATCCCCCATTGCACTACATCTTATAAATCATTGACTGCTACAAAAGCCTAAAAATCCCATAAACTCGTGGTTCTGGATCATCTGAATGCTCTTCTCAATGCCAATAACACCTGAAAGAAAAAGTGTTATCATTTCCTAACACGGGATGCATGGGTATTTTACTAGTTATATTAGAACTTAAGTGCAAAATCAAATGTGCATGTGTGTGTTGAGTAAATTAATTTGATTTGGTTTACCCATAGTGAGAGCACTAGCAAAAATGACCCCTGAGAGGATGAATACAATGATTGAGGCTCTTCCAAGAATTCTAAGCAATTTTCTTACAAATAATTGTCCCACAAAGCCAGCCAAAACAGACACTGTGAAAAGGTATATTGCTGCAAAAGAAATACAAACACAACAACATGATTATGACAAAAGAAAATGGTATATATGAAAATATGAAATATACTATAGACCATGATATGAAGTAATCCTGCACCTATTTCTATAGTCCTCTCATTTTCACACATACAAGACACATGGTGAGCATTAAAAGATAGGTACTGTAAAACGCAGATCGTGGAAAATAGCAATTTGTTCAAATTTTACTATACAACAATGCTATAGTGCCGCTAAAGCTGCTATTTGACAATATTTAATACTAAATAGCATATCATTGAACGACAACAATTTGATCAAATTCCGCTGTAGTGTGGTTATGACTGATATTTAAAAACATTAGATAAATTAAAAGAGAATTAAGCTTGAATAGTTGATGAAAGCTACCGTAGGGAATAGGGAACCTCTTGAGTAGGTAGAATTCAACCACAGACAATGATGACGAAAACATCATTACAAATGTTGCTGTTGCACTAGCAACCTGCAATTTAAATTTAATAAATACTTAGAAATTAAACTGCTTAAATTTATTATAGCTTTAAATCAAACTGTGTCATGCACATGATCAATATATGTACTGTACCTGAGGGATGACACCAATCTCAATGAGAAGAGGACCCAAAATGAATCCACCTCCAGAACCAAGTAATCCTCCAACGGTCCCACCTAAGATTCCACAAAGTGCACAAAAGATAATGTGCAATGCAGTCCATTCAATTGAAGCTTCACAGATAGATTCTGGGTTTCCTGTACCCATCCTCTTTTTGTGATCCTTGTACAACTTCATTGCTTCATAGCCAAACACCACTAGTGCAATAGGAAACTGAAACAGAAAGAGAAAGGTTCATGATGATCTATGTTACACCAACAACTTGGATTGAATGCTTGTCTTGTATGTGTTAGTGACTCACACTGACATATGTGGTCACACTCAATTACTTTCATTTTTAAAATTACTATTAAGTGTCTATGCGTATATGATACGCTGGTTTTAAAAAAATTTCCATGACCACAATTTTAAATTGCAACATCATAGTTTTTTATGCTTCTATGACCACAATGATTGAGGCCACACCAGTCAAATTTAACTGAATACCAGGATAAGTAACAAGTTGTGCTAGTGGTTATGCAATTGCTGTTAGTTTATTATCATACCTGTAAGGAGAAAAGGACCCAATACCATACACTGCAGACCTTTACATCATTCTGCAAACCAAACCAAAATTAAATAGATTTTAAAAACAAAATAAAAGTTAAACAGATTTGTGATGTGAACAGGAAATAAATAGGAATCTACCTTAATGACTTGAAGTAGTAGGAAAGAAACCCAAACAACCATTAACACCAAAATCCTTTTCCACTTAAGGTTGGAACAAAATATTTGCTGTTTTATGAAACACAAAAAAACAAAGAGTCAATTTTCTACACACCTACCTACAAACAAGTAAATGAAAATTTTATAAGTTTGTGAAAATTGAGAAGTTTAAATACCATAGGTGACTTCTCTTCTCTAGGTACTAATGGATCATATTCTGTGTCAATTAGAACTGCATAATTCAGGAAATTAAGTTAATTATCATTACTCCATATGGTTCCAGATTTGTAAATTAGTACAATTTTCATTGATTGATTAATTTGAAAATGTAATACTACAGCTAATGAATCTCAGATAAAGTTGAAATAGATATATAAGATTTTCTTACGTTCACCGCGAGAATTAACAAAAGTTGATTGTGCCATAGCCATTTCTTTCTGTAATTAACAAAACATAGAGATACAAAGCTATTGAGTATCATCTAATGACTTATATAGAAAATTCAATATTCAATTATTTATTACATTATTAAATTGTAAAACTAAGTCTTACTTTGAGAAGAGTCTCTTCTTTCCACATTTCAGTTCCCTTAAAGAAAGACCTTGATGAAGTTCCTGTCCAAAAAAGAAGAACAAAATTATGTTTATATTATTTCAATTTTGAATTGCAACTAAGAAGAGAATAAAATGAATAACTAAGTAAGAAAGTAACCTATGAAGAGAATAATGATGAGAACAGTGATGAGCCAGTAAGGGAAAACAACACTAAGAGCAACACCAACAGTGATACCAAGCATGAGCATAGGTTGAAAAAGAAGAGCTAAATCATAATCCAATATTGGAACTTCTTTTGTTGGATGACGCACTCTTAGGTTATAAAATACAGAAGATGTTGATGCTCCCATTATCATACCTAAAATAAAATCAACTCAACATCATAAAAACAACTTCCCCTGCTTCTAACAAAGCAATTAATTTGAATTTGAATTAATTACATTTGGAAAGAGCAGCAGCGGATTTAGTATCAAAACCAATAATAAGAGTAAGCATAGGAACGAAAATGCCACCACCACCAACACCACCAACGGTTCCAAAAGCGGATCCTAAGAAACCAATAAGTGTGGCCAAACCAAGTCTCCAACTAACCTTCAATTCCTACACAATAAAACAAAGAAAATGTGAATGTTTGAGAAAAGAAGTATCTGAATATTGGAGAAGGGAAAATGATGTGTGAGTGACGTACGGGCCAAAGTTTATCGGTTATGGATCCGTAACGGAGTGGAAGGGAATAATTATTGAGGGAAGAAGGTTTGTAATTGGTGTTTTGAGTGAGGAAAAGTGCGGAGATAATGGCAATGGAGAAAGCAGATAGGAGGTAGAGGATGAAAGCTTTGGTGGAAAAGGACATGGCGGACAATTGTTAATTAATTTCTCGAACAACACTCAAACTCAGAGGAGTAACGTTATGGCATGTGTCCTTACTTAGTAGTATTCATACTCGTAATGATATAATAAATGCCAGGGTGCCACCACCAGCTACACATTATTTTTTATTAAATGTTTTCTTGTTTCTATATGTTTTATATCACAAAATAAAATATTATATATAAATTAAATTATACTTGAAGAATTACGTTGATAGCTATACTCATCGAATAACATTATATTAGATAAATATATAATTTAAAATTTAAATTATCTATATTTAATTTTTTTTTTTATATTATATCACATCAAAGAAATAGAATAAATGTTTTGGATACATTCTGATTTGCAAGTTAAGCTAGACAAATAATTGATAAGAAGTTTTTGTCCCTGCACAATACGTGGTTCGGGATTCTGTCAGTTTCACGTGAGAGCAGACACCACAGAATGGAAACTAATCTTGGTCGTTCAAATTCATAGCTGGGGTCGACAGTTCAAACAGAAAAACAAAAAACAAAATATAACATGGCTGAGTGAGTCCTAATTCAAATTGTCTTCCTCCAGCCATCGAGAATCCTTATGGTACAGGGGAGCACAAGTGGCTCTATCACACACTCACATCTAAAATGCGGATGACAACTACCGATTGAAAACATGTTTCTGGTTCTGTTCATCTTTGTTTGCATATTAATCAGAATCACAAATAAGAAATACTATTATTTATTTTTTACAACATAAAAAGTACTATTTTTACCTAACTAGGTCATCCGTGCAACAGGATCAACAACACATAGTCTAATCTTTTATACTTTTGACTCTTTTTAATGTTATTTATAGTTTAAATTAAATAATTTAAATTTTTATCTATTTATTAGAATATTTTTAACTTTTATGTTATTTTAAATTTAAATAAAAAATAGTTTTATTTTTTTATTTTTTTTACTTTAATTAATTAAACATTCAATTTTTAAAATTAAAATAAAATCTCTAAAATATTAAATATTTTGGACGAATAGTATCTAACTTACGAAACTTATTACAAAAACTATTCAAACTCTAATCCGAATAAGTATTATAAAAAAATCGAAAACTCCCTCGATGAAATCTCAATGACTATTGTATTACTTAATTGAAGATAAATAATAATCATCTGAGAAAGGCTTCCATTAACCAATTAGGCAAGAATACTAATTGTTGGCAGCATGTAACATTGTTAACCACTTGTTAGTATCAATTATAGTAATCATTATTTGTGTCCACAACTAATTAACAAATATCTTAAAAATACTCGCTAACAACTAAAAATAAAAGTTTTATTACCCGTAGTTCCTTAACATAATTTCACTTAACGTTTTAGTCCTTTATTTTTTTTTTTGATTTGGTCCTTTATTTTAATTTTAAGTGACAATTTGATCTTTTATGTTTTAAAATGTCAACAATATTATTCTTTTTTTTTTTACAATAAATTAAAAAATTTATCAAAATTTTCAACCAAAACCCATAGTATTAATTATATTCTTTAATATAATACAAATT
Organism: Cicer cuneatum; assembly: GCA_037974295.1. Taxonomy (NCBI): domain Eukaryota; kingdom Viridiplantae; phylum Streptophyta; class Magnoliopsida; order Fabales; family Fabaceae; genus Cicer; species Cicer cuneatum. The sequence goes on along the minus strand of JBBPBO010001986.1, from coordinate 66,795,959 downwards.
TTATCAAATTCGTAACTCAAATCTTCAAATAAACTCATATTTTCATTTTTTATTTGATGATGTTAGAGATGGAATTTTAAAAATCAAATAAAGAATAAAAATATGAGTTTATTTGAATATTTGAGTTATGAATTTGATGAAATTTATATTATATTAAAGAATATAATTAATTTTATGGGTTTTGGTTAAAAATTTTGATGATTTTTTTTGAATTTTTGTAAAAAAAAGGATAATATTGTTAACATTTTAAAACATAAAAGATTAAATTGTCACTTAAAATTAAAATAAATGACCAAATCGGAAAAAAAAAAAAAAGATAAATGACTAAAACGTTAACTGAAATTGAAATTAAGTTAAGGGATCACGGTGCTATTTAGCCTTCAAAATAATATCTTTTAAATTTTTAAAGAGTAGAATTTTTATATATTTTAAATTTCTTTTCTTAGTAAATAGTCTTAAAGTATTTATTAACATTTGTCTATAAATAATTTTATAACACAAAAATTGTCTAATATTTTATATAAAACAATTGTGATTTTATATATCATATACCAATTAAATATTTAATATTATATTTAATATTATATTTCTTATTACAACCATAATTATTTATTAATCTCTTTTTTCTAATTATGTAAACTCTCTATTTTCCATATTATTTATAGGCTAAATACTATCCATTGTCCCTTAACTTAATTTCAGGTGACGTTTTAGTCATTTATCTTTTTTTTTTTCGATTTGGTCATTTATTTTAATTTTAAGTGACAATTTAATCCTTTATGTTTTAAAATGTTAACAATATTATCCTTTTTTTTTACAAAAATTCAAAAAAGTCATCAAAATTTTCAACCAAAACCAATAAAATTAATTACATTCTTTAATATAATACAAATTTTATCAAATTCGTAACTCAAATATTCAAATAAACTCATATTTTCATTTTTTATTTGATTTTTAAAATTCCATCTAATAAAGAATAAAAATATGAATTTATTTGAATATTTGAGTTACGAAATTGATAAAATTTGTATTATATTAAAGAATATAATTAATTTTATGGGTTTTGGTTGAAAATTTTGATGAATTTTTTGAATTTTTGTAAAAAAATAGGATAATATTGTTAACATTTTAAAACATAAATGATCAAATTGTCACTTAAAATTAAAATAAAGGACCAAATCGAAAAGAAAATAAGATAAAAGACTAAAACGTTACTTGAAATTAAGTTAAGGGACCATGGATGCTATTTAGCCTTATTTATATACTATTAATAAAATATAATTTTATAAAATTGAAGTAAACTCTCTATTTTCCATATTATTTATATTCTATTAATAAAATATAATTTTATAAAATTGACTTGTCATTCAGTAAAGTGACACATAGAGTATAAAATATAAACATGCAAATAGTCACTCAATACTCCTAAAATCAGTCACAATGAGATGAGAGTGATGATCAGAAAAGTTAACTCGGTGAATCTAAATTCTCTATTTTATGTAGAAAAATATTAATGATTAATTTCATAAAATGTCGATAAATTGTTACTAGGAAATTTAATCTTTTAACTCTTTTATAATATTATTTCGACATCTTAACTTATATTTAAGATGTTGATAATATGTTAAACTGATCGATATACCTTCTATGACTTACATTAAGTTTAAAGTTTAAATAAGATAATATTTTTATAATAGCAACATCAAACATTTTTACAAGTTTATTTTCTTCCTGCACTAACACAATAAAACTACTTAATGTATTAAATCACGTAGACTAGTATGTAAATATCTTAAACTTTGTCATTTCCACCGATGAAAAACTTACAACTTAATAGTAAAGTATTTATTTTCAAAATCCTTTTATAATTGAATTATTTTTACAAATTTTAAAAGTTTTGGGGCAGTAATAAAAATTAAATTTAAACCAAATTTAAAATTTTGAAAAATTTAAAAAAAATTATTTTGTAAATTTTCTAGATTAGATCATTTGTAAAAGAATATAGAGACTAATATACAAATTTTAAAACACATAAAATCAAATTTGTAAAGTAAAGAAAAGAAATTTTGATACGTAAATGATATTTAAAATGTCTCACAATTCATATTTTATAGAGTAAAAAAAATCTGAAATTCTTAGTTTTAAATGATATTTAAAATTCATTGAATTTAGCTGACAAAATACTCTAAAAATCCTTTGAATTTAACTTGAATTGAAGAATTTAAATTCGCCATAGTTTGTTTGGGTTTATTCTCTTAAGAATCGCCCACATGCCATTTATAAGCCCAAGTTCCAAAGATTATGAAAAATAGCCCATGGAAAATAAAACAGCACAATTCGGTTGTTATGTGCTCTTTCCTACATATAAAGAAGGCCTGGGTTTGTCATGCCTCAATTTCACCCCCTAAAAAAACATACCAAAACCCAAAAAGGCAAAAGGATTCTATTATTTAAAATTAAAAACAGGGAACAGCCAATAAAAAAAGGTAGTAACAAAATATTATTATTACAAAAAACAACATTATGATTACAGAAAAGTAGTGATCATATATATACTACTGATATGGCAACAACAAGAACAACAAGATTGCATCTGATGATGATGATTGATGATGATGATTGATAATGATCACATTTTCTCACGACGACGCTCAACATGTATGGTGCCTTCTTCCTCTAAGCGTCCTCCAGTGTTATCTACTCCGGCAGCTGCTCTCAGACCATCAGACACCACTCCAGGACGACTCTCATCCACCTTCACTACCAATTTCTCTCTACCCCTCCCTCCTTCCACACTTAAATCATCCATTCTTCTCCTTGCATATTCTTCCTCTGTTCCACTCAACATTTCCTGCATGCACACCACACAACTCATTAGTCCCTAATAAAAATATTAACAATTTCAAAAGCAATGAAAAGTTAGAAGCAAATTAACCTTAGTTTCCTCTTTCTTCCCAGAAAAGTAACCCATAGCTCTCTTAGCAGCATCAGCAGCCGAATCCTTCAACTCACCAAGTTTCCCCACAGTACTATCCTTCCCTTCTTTAGCCTTCTCAGCCGTATAATCCTTATACTCTGCCGCCTTATTCACTGTCGCATCTTTCGTCTCCTTCGCTTTCTCCATCGTCACATCCTTCGCCTCCTTCGCCTTCTCTGCAGCATAATCCTTATATTCCGCCGCTTTATTCACGGTCGCATCTTTCGCCTCCTTTGCTTTCTCCGCAGCATAATTTGCATATTCCCCTGTTTTGTTTGCACTAGTGTCTTTGACTTCCCTCGCTTTCTCTGCAGCATAATCAGCATATTCCCCCGTTTTGTTCGCAGTGGTGTCTTTTGTTTCCTTCGCCTTCTGATAAGCATAATCGGAACTTTCCTTAGCTTTTTCACCAGCTTGGTTACTCTTACCAACAACAGCATCTTTCGCGTGTCCGAAAGTGTTGTTCACCGCTTTCAGCATCGATCCAATAACGCCGGGTTTCTCTTCTTGATAATACCCTGTTTCAGAAGAAGCATTGAATGTTCTTTCTTTTGCTCTGTTAACGTCTTCGAGATCCTTAGCAGCGAGTTTTGAAGCTGCTTCGGCACGTGCTTGTTTGAACTGTGTTTCGGAATGAAGATTGTAACCTTGTTCTCGTTCGTTTGCTCTGTTTACGTCGCCGATATCTTTTGCAGCTAGTTTTGCAGCTGCTTCGGCTCTGTCTTCCTTGAAATCTTTCGTCGACGCCATTAAATATTTTTAGATTTTGATTTTACTTTTTTATGTGAAAAGAAAAGAAGATTGCAGTGAGTTCTTACAATGCTTTGAATTTAATGTGTATATGGATTGTGGTGATGGGTATATATTATGTGAAGGAAGCAAAGTCGGTGTTTGAATGTGGTGCGTGTGTAGGAAGCAAAACTTTGAGGAAAATATTTTAAGGGAGAGTGACACGTGGAGGAAAGAATTGTAACACAGTGACACGTGGAGAAAAAGGATCCGGTGTTTGAGAATATTTTGTTGACATGTATGTGTGTAAGTGTTACACGTAGCCTAAGAAGCTCCTTGGTGATGACATCTATCTTCTAAACTAGTGATGTAATGTATTTGAGAATAAACTTTTATATTTGATATTTTTAATTTGTATAGATTTATTTAACATCCAATTTTCTTTTTATCTATTTTTTTTATCACATTATAATTATATTATATTTATAATATTATTCTTTATTTTCTCCTCTTTTAAAGTATTTATGGAGTATTAGTATCTATGAAACTTTTTTTTAAAAAGAATACCTATTTTGTGGAGTTTAACTTTTTGACAAATGCTATAACAATGTCTGAAGTTAATAAATCAAAAATAGGATGTTAATTGTCTCCATATTTTTACTTTTTTAACATGTACTTTTAGACGATAATATGATCATTATATATATATATATAAAGAGAGAAATGAATGAATCTAATCCTATGTGTTAAAACATGATTTTAAATGGTGCTAACAATAGGGATTTATGTTGTAATGAGTATATTGCAGTAAAACATGAGAAAATATCATATTCGAAATTACAATTATAATATTAGTTGCAGAGTTATAAAAATTCTTTATATTACAATTTAATTTAAAATTTATGATGTTGAATATAAAAAACAAGAGTGTAAACCAGATTTTTTCTTAAAGAAAATATTGATTTTATATGATGTAAACTATATGATATAATAGAGAACTTCTATAATATATTTCAAAATTTTATAAAAATTTAAATGACATGTTATTTATTAATAATTTGACTATATTTTTATTTAATATCATCAAATTTATTTTAAAATGACATTTATTGTTCTAATCTTAATTAAAATTAAAATTAAAATTTCAATTATAAAAATAATTTATTTAATTAGAGTTAAAATTAAATAAAAATATATATTATTTAATCAGTTCTAATAGACACTATAATAATGTCCACTTGTACAAATTAGAGAAATTATTAATTAAAATGTTTATAGTAAAATAACACTCTTTTTTTATAATACAGGAGAACTTGTCGTAAATTAAAAGCACAAGATTTCAAATTTAATTCTTAAAATTAGAAAGAAAAAGAAAACAATGGGATTGATAGTAGATATTCCACCAAAGATGATCCATTGGATTCCCGAAATACAAAACATTCCCAATGAATTATTTGATTCAAACTTTATCTCTATGAAAATCAAGAAAGTACTAGGAATTTGTTTTGACAATCAAGATTATGTAAGATATGCAAATATCATATGTAAAAAAATTAGATTAGATGTGCAAATATTTTCAGTGTTAGGAATTACACTGATACTACTAGAGACAATTCACCAAAAACATAATGCTACTACTCTACTAGACACAGCAAAGGCATCCAATATGAGAAATTAAAATATCACTTTTACTTCTTAATAATTTTATACATCACATGAAACGAAAAAGAAAATTACATTGACACAATCGTCTTACATTACCAAATCAAAAACTATTCAAAAACTTGGCAAAAAAAAAAAAAAAACCTATCAGAAACTAATTTCCCAACCGTGGCAATTAATTAATAATCTTTATATGTTATTGGTCATCATGGACTCTGAAGTTCAATCTTCTAAGCCAAATAGAATGAAGGATCATATGAAACACATCAAATCTCTTAGGTGGAGAATGTACCTCAAAATGTCTCCTAACCTGTCCTACTCTTCTCTGCATTCTTATATACTGTCTTGGTGAAATACTCAATAGAATTTTCTTCAAGTTAGGTATATCATTCACTGAAACCTCAACAGAAAACGATTTCCAATTCAAAACATCACTGAACGGAGGAACATAATGATCTGAAATCAGCACTGGAACACAACCTGTGTAGATTGCTTCCACCACTCTTGGACTTGCTACCTCGTATCCACTAGGACAAAGACAAAACTTGCTTTTTCTTAACATGTCATAGTAAGACACACCCTTTGGAAGGTACTTGTGAACTTGAATGTCTTCATCTTTGTTTTCCCAATGATCGAGTACAACGGGCCTAATGGGCCCGTGAAGCCCGCCGGCAAAGAAAGCTAAAACTGATCGCTTCGATGGAGATGGCCCGCCTACGAAACCATGTATTGTACCGGTTTGGAGATTGATTTCTGGAAAAGATACATCCTTTGCTGGCTTGAATCCCTCGGAGGTGTTGGCATTGCATAGTGCACGAATCGAATTCTTGTACAAGTTTGGAACGGAATTTGATATCTCGGGCCCCTGAAATCGAAGCAACATAATAATTGAAACATCGTAGATTACTTACGGGGCTAGTGTATTTTTTTTAAAAAAGGTTGTGACCTCAATTTAGGTCACATCATCGAGGCTCTTTTTTATGCCTATGAAAGAAAAGAAAAAAAGTGTATGTGACTACATTCTCGGTTACAATATCAAAAATTTTGTTGTCTCTAATGTAATATGTATGTGATTAAAGTGCTGTGAACAATATTTGACTACAATTCTCTTCAATATTGAGAACCACGACAACAATATATAATTTTGTTAACAGTAATTATCCATGATAAAATTGAGAAATGTGTGGACTATGAATTAAATTGATAGTGATATACTTACCCAATCATGGCAAGCAAGCATGAAATGATCAGCTCCGAGACTTCGGTTCCAAAAGGGGTATCTTTCAGAAATGACATTGATATAGTCCGTGACGGTTTTTTTTATGGGATTAAAATCATGAGAGTCGCGAACATAGACAAATTGGACCATCATTGCTACACTAAAAGGAAGGAAAAATACGTGCGCCTTCTCAGGGTCCCTTGTTCGAAATTGGTCATTCATCTCAATAGCGTGAATGAAATTTCCTTCCATGGAGTATATACTTTTGCAAGGTCCATTATGGAAAACTGGAGGCTCCCCTTCTTCGTAGACAAATACTTTGAATTGTTTCTCCATTTCTAAATAACTCCTGTGACATAGCAAATATAAATTTTACAAAGTAAGACAAATGAATTATATCAAACCAATAAAAAGTAAGTCGAATATTTTAGATAGAAAAAGAAATGTTGTGCATTATTTACCTGTGAAATGCATTAGGATTGTAATACATTGGTCCTATTGGAACATAGTCTATGTCTTGTGTTTGATTCCCATTTCTTGCTTTCTGTATTGCGGCTCGAGCTTGTAGTAGACCGGCTTCGGTTCTGTCTAAGATGCTGAACTTTCTTGGAAGGTTTGGTTTCTCTGGAGGAATATAGTAAGATTCATTCATAGAAGTTGAAATGGTCCCAATTTGGGAGGCAATGTCACTTTCTTCATCTTTGTTCTGGTAAGGAAATTTGATGGGTCATTAATATTTACTATTAAAACTCTAAAAAAACTCATATGTTAATTAATGTTAATTCTGATTATACTACTATGAACTACCTAACACGTTGTTTGTGGAAATCTAATATAATCTAATTCTATAATAAAACATGAGAAGTTAATGTAAACTTTCTTGTCCTTTTCCTTTTTCCAAAGGGAAAATGACACCTACCTTTTCAATACCAAATTGTTCATAGTCATTGATTCTTCTGCAGGGTTGAATGTACATAATATGTACTAAGAAAAATGTAAAATGAACACGGTCTAAGAATAGTGCAAAACTTATAACTAATAGTATATTAGCAATCATCCCAAGGATAATTCTTTAATACCCATTAGAAAATGCAGTATCAAAATTAGTCCAAAATTTAAATTACTTAAACATGATTAAATATAAAAAATGACCTTTTTTTACAAATTGGTTGACAGATACTATATCTTACGAAACTATAAGGTATTTGAGATTTAGAAGGAATCAAATTCACTGTAAAAATGCAATAATTAATCTCAACCATCCAATAGAGATCAATGGTTGAGATCAATTAAAATTAATTTAATGTATGTGTAATATGAGTTGTTCGAGATTTAAAAGTGTATAAAACTTAGTAGGAATAATTTGAAGAAATAATCAAAATAAGATTCAGGGTGGTCTGGCTCATCCCAAAAGTTCAACTTGGTCGCGGTAACGTGAGAATTTTAAAAGTAAAATTCAAAGTCAATGGGGTCAAATGTTAGTGCTACATACCGTAATACTCATTTCATCCCTAAATATAAACATTCATATTTATACATAAGAGTGAAAAATGCGACATTTAAGAAGGTACTCGTTTTTACTAGGGGGAACAATCAAGAAATTTATTTCTGAAATCCGTAATTAATTCCTAGGACTGTTACATTATGGCATCCAACTTGATCCAGCAATTGGGGATTTGGGGTAAGATCAAATCTTTCCATATCACAAATCAAAATTGTCCCGTAAAGATTAGTGCAAAATTTTAAATTACTCTCATGAGAGGAAAGCTTCCAATATACTTTCGCTTTAAAATTTAATTTGGATAAAAAAGGACAACCATAATTTTTATTCCAATTTGTACTAAATACAAATAGTTTCTTTTTTGTAAGAATAAAAAATAATATATTAAAATTTCACAATATTTTACAAAATTCTTAAAGATTCTATCTCTAGTCATTCATCATATTTTCAAAGAAAATAATCGCATATATTTTTTAAGAAAAAGTGAGAAATTAAAAAGAAACGTCAATCGCTTTATTACATTCTTAAATTCTTTCCTTTTTAACATTCTTTCCTTTTTAACATTCTTTCCTTCTTTAGTATGTAATCAATAATCATCATCAAATAATTTATGATAAATTTCCAGCAAATTAAGAACCTTCTAATTACTACTTAATATACCAATCTCTAAGATATTGACTTTTTTAACAAATTACAAAATTAAAAAAAAAAAAAGGAAAATCCAAACTTTTAAGTAATGGATAAAAAGAAAAATAATACTAATCTCTTACCAATTTTTGAAGTGTTTGAATAGAAAGTGGTAGAGTAGAAGATTGATTGAAAACAGAGTCGTCATTAGAGATAGCTTTCACTTCCTTGTTATTATTATGAAAATCAAATGAAACAACTTGAACTTTCTGCATAACAGAACCACTTTCTGATGAAGAAGTAGTAACAGAACTCCATAAGAGAGGTTGATTAGGAATACGAACCCAATTAGAAGGATTAGGACCTAATACAGATACAAGTCCTGCAACCATTATGAGAGGAACCATGAACAACAAGAGTTTCATGGATGAAGATGAATATGATTCTGAAGCCATTGTAATGATAGTATTATTCTTATTAATGTGACTCTATAGTAATGTTACATATTAGTATATGGTTGGAGAAATCATGATGATTGTGTTTTAGTTTATTAGAAAGAAAAAAGGTAGAAACAGAGGAGATTAAAACAGAGAGGTTTTTGGTGGGATAGTATTATATAGGGTGTGAAGAAGGAAGAATCTTGGTAATAAATTGGTGTGATGTCATTTACAAGCGTCTTCTTATTCTGCCCTTAAACTCTGAGTTTTTGCATGCAACTTTTTGGGTTTCCGTTTTTGCCCTTTCCTTCAGCTTTTATCAACAGCTCACCGTTTCACACTTTAGCTTATTTAATGCCCTTCTCTATTTTTTGTTTTGACAGATTTGTCACTCCTTCTCTATGTTGAGGGTTAAATATAATATACGTTTAAATTTTAATTTTTAAGTTTATATTTTTATTATTTTAATTTTAATTTTTTTACATTTAAATTATTTTATCTTAATTTAAAAAATTTTAAATTTAGTGAAATATTTTTTTAATATTCTTAATATGTTTGTTAAACATCATTTAAATTTTTTAAAATTTAAGAATAATTAAATATATTTCGTTTAAAAATAAATTAAAATATTTGATGAATTATTTTTTAAGGATATAAAGTTATATTTTTTTATAAAATTTAAAAGATTAAAATTTTATAAAAACTAAAAATATATTCAATTCATTTGTTTCATAAGAGGTTACATTTCTCACTCTACAGATCATATCTGTTGGAATTAGTTTTTGTTTTTATTTTACATTGATTTGTTGAAATTAGTTATCTTTGGTATAAAATTTTAGTATAATATCTATATATATTTAAAATTGAATAGGCCATTTATTGTTTGGCCACTCGAACTAGGTTTACATGTTTTTTTAAATGAATAAAATTAGTAATTAATATCTTGTTAAAAAATATTAATAATTAATCTTTTTTGTCAATAGAGTAGTAAAAAAAATTACACACACAACTGCGAAGTTTTAAGTTCAAATATAGGATTATAGATTACAATACAACTTGCATATGCAGATATCCATTTGAATCTATCTCAATTTTAAGTAAAGAAAACATGTTTTGATTAGGTGTATGTGAAAGTTTTTCCCCAAATTAAAAGCTCTACGATTCAAATTTGGAACTATGGATGGCAACAAAACTCGCATATACAGATATCCACACGAACTTGTCTTGATTTAGGTAAGGAAAACATGCTTTGATTAAGTGCATGTGAGAATTTTTTCTGAAATTAAAACTGGAGGGTACCGACGAATATGAAGGTGTAGATATCCACCCCGCTAGTAATATTGTCATTTTTAAATTTTACATTCATGTATATATTCAATATATTAAATATTTTGTATATATTATAAATTTTAATCTCATATATATAAAAATTATGATTTTAATAATTTTTAATTTTATTATTGTATAATAATAATTAATTTATTTTATTAATTGTAATAAATATTACTTTTAAATTTATCATTTGATATATATGAATATGTGCAAGTGTAGAACAGGAAACCTGAACTCCATCGAATGCGAAAATGAGACTTAAATTTAAAATCTGGAAAAAATAGAGACAAATGCAGGTTTTTTTTGATTAGTTGAATGCGGGAATGGAGAAACAAAATCCGTCTCCTACTCACCCTATTATCATGTCTACTCGGAACATAATATTCAACTCAATGATGTTGACATCTACCAATTGAATTAGACTTTACACCTAATAATTAATATTGTTATGTTTAACTCTTTATATGAATGTGCTCATAGTGCATATTATGAGTTTAATTGTATTTATAAAATAAAGTTTTAAATAAATTAATTGTAATATATCACCCATGTATAATTTTTTTATACAATTACATATTTCAACTTTTTATAGACATAATTTATGAATTATAAGATAATTATGATAAAATTAAACATCTTTAATAATTCAATAGCTAAAATTAATTGATTGTGTAAAAATTATTTATTCAGCATATATGTATTAAATCCCTCAAATAAATTATAAGTGAATTGACATTATTAGATAGGAAACATACATGATTAATAAAATAAAAGGTCGAAGCAGGGATAAAGTGGTAATTTACTGTTAAATATTCTGTTGGAAGCTTAGGATTCGGGTCGAGGTGTGTTGTTACTAGTTGTTAGGCATGCCGTCCGCCATAAACAGACGCAGTTACTTCATCAGCGGTAGTCAGAACAGAACACGCGACATGCAATAATTTCCATTTTCAATGTTAAATCTTTATTACAATTTTCAGCAATAATAATAATGCCACGCTTTAGTGCCGATTGCAGAATGCTTTTTTTGTTTGTTACGTATTCGCTCTCTATCAAGTGTATTTTGTAATACAACCAAACCCGGATGACTTATTTGTTTCATACACTGTTTTAAACTAATTGGATTTTAGTTATAGCTGAGGGTTTATTTTTTATTTCTTTCCCCTTTGACTTGTCGGTGAGAGAGTCCAGGAAAAGACAAACCCAAAATAGAGTGTAATGCCATTCATTACTTTACTTGTTCAGTCATGAACGCAACGGCACCGCAGCGAAGTTTACGAGAACGAGATCTCTCTCTTAAATCACCGTTCATCAGTTACTCGCACATCGAATATACTACCTCCTTCTTTAAATATCTAATCAATATATACACACTCTTATACTTATTTCTGAATTTAACAAGACTTTAAAAAATAATTAATTGTATAATTTTTTATTTATTAATATACCACTAATTATATTATATTATATTTTGTTATCAATATTATAGTGAAAGCATTTATCATATAATAAAAAGAAAACATCAATTAATATACTAATTGTCTACTATAACCAATTTTATTTTATTTTTTGACTAAACTATAATTAACTTTCTTAATTTCTATTATTGACCCAAAATATCTTATATTTATAGACGAAATTAATAAACAATAGAATTATTTTTGTAGTCTTAAATATAAATAAAAATTAATTAATTTACTATATTTAATGTTATTATTCATACAATACAATTTCATTAATTTATATTTTATTTTTCAATTAACACATTTTTTTAAATATAGCAAGTGGGGCAATTTAAAAATAAAATTGATTTTCTTTTATTACTTGAAACATATTAAATGAAATTAACTATTTTTTTCTTACATATGAAATGGAAAGGAGTAATTATTTACATTAAATTTTCAGATGGGATTGTCGCCATTACTAAAATAAATCCAAACAAGAAATCAATTTACGTTTTGTCCTAATAAGAAGATTATTTTGTACTAATTAATCTGTCTCATATTAAGTATTTTATTTGAATATTTTTTAGTGCATATTATTTGTTATTTTGTATTAATCTATCGTTTATTTAATTTAACTTTTCTATTTTTAATGATTAAATTTGTTGATTATAAAAGATAATTTAGATAATAAATTTAAATTTTTATCAAAATTGCATGCATTAAATATAATTAATTATATTATTTTTATTTACAATCTTTAAAGATGGAATACTTATTAGTAAGCCCACTAGTACTAGGAGGCATGTATTTAGGGCCCAAAAATACATGCTCTGCGTGGCGTAGAGGTTGCTCTAAAATTCTAAATAAATGAAAAGAATTTGATAGTTTCCAAATTATAATGGCAGCAAGAGGTCCACGATGCATCGAGTAATTTTCACTCTTGCATCTCATATTAAATGTTTTGTGGAAATTCTTTGGTACCTACCTGGTATAAGAAAATGATAGCTACTGAAGTCAAAAAATAAAATTGACGTGATACTAATAAAACAAAATAAATATAAAAAAGGCTAAATAGCATCCGTGGTCCCTTAACTTAATTTTTGGTAACGATTTGGTCATTTATGTTTTTTTTTTCCCATTTTGGTCCTTTATGTTTTTAAATAATGCCAGCCTCAACCTTTAAGTGGGGTACCGTTACAAAAAAAAGTTAAAAAGTTACCCCTCCGTTTCCTTTTCCCTGAGTTTTCTCTCACGTTTATGTTTCTTGTTTAGGGTTACCTTTCTTCTCCCATTCATTTTCTCCCTTCATCTCATTTCTTCTCTTCTCCCGTGTCATCTCTTTCCTTCATCGTCTTCTCCCTTCTCGTTCCCCTTCCATGGAAAATCATATTCATGGTTCTTAAAACTCTAAATCTATGACTGCCTCTTTCACAAATGGGTCAAAGTCAACCTCGTACAACTCAACATCCTACAACTATGGTTCTTTTGATTCCAATGGAATTCGTGAGATACCAAATTGTGCTTGTGGTCTGAAACCTGTAATTCGCACAGTGACAAAATGGGGTCCGAACAGAGGAAGAAAATTTTGGGGTTGTAGGAATTTTGTGGTAAGCATAAATACCTTTGGGATTTTAAGATTTAGGGTTTTTAGATTTGGTTCAGATGAAAAAAAAATTATTCGATTATTGCTGAAATTTTTTTTATTGATGTTGTCTTTGTTCATCAATTGTAGAGTTATGACATTGAATGTAGATGCAATTACTTTGTTTGGGATTCAAACCATAGCCCCAAAGTCATTTTCAAAATACTTTTTCTCACCATACACCTCATACCATATACTAATAATTTCATGATACCCCATTTGTTTAACCAAATCATAAATCTCAAAGTAACTCCACCTGTCAGCATCACATTTCCAATTTGACATTTCACTTTCGTACCTTTCCATTGTGTCATCCAAAAAATACCCTCCATGGTGGATATCAACAAAAAAACACATCCATTCTGCTTTTTATACATTGAAAAGACAAAAAAACTCATTAGTAGAAAACTATAATCACATGGTAGGGACCATAAAACTGGTCCCATAATCTTAGAAAAAGAGGAACAAATATTTAAGTGTAGACCACAAACCCTAGATCCCAATAAACAAAATATGCAGTAATCAACTCATTCACAAATCAAACACATGCAAATAATAAATACCATATGGAACCCACTAAACCCTAAACCCTAAAAAAAGAGGGAATCACTAAATATCAGAATCAATAAAAAACATACCTTTCCTCTTCGTTCAATGTTGATTTCGATAGTGTTTTCTATGATTTCGTGCTTCGATTTTCCAGGGAGATGAGAAGGGAGAAGACGATGAAGGAAAGAGATGACACGGGAGAAGAGAAGAAAGGAGATGAAGGGAGAAAGTGAATAGGAGAAGAAAGGTAACCCTAAACCAAACAAAAGAAACATAAACGTGAGAGAAAACCCAGGGAAAAAGAAATAGAGATAACTTTTTAACTTTTTTTGTAACGGAACCCCACTTAAAGGTTGAGGCTGAAATTATTTAAAAACATAAATGACCAAAATGGGAAAAAAAAAACATAAAGGAACAAATCGTTATCAAAAATTAAGTTAAGAGACCACAGGTGCTATTTAGTCTATAAAAAATAACGTGACTTTAAAAAATTAGTTGTTCAGTATTATATCCAACTCAATCAAATTTACGGACACAAGAGTGTTCACCTAAATGTTATAATAAATAACTTTTTTATAAAAGTTATTATACATAATTTCATCATTAAAGAAAATTGTAAATAAATAAAAGTGGATACTTGTTTAAAGTTATGCATAGTTTTTGGAAAAAATAATGAATGTACAAATTAATAGTGATGGTAAAAACTCATTTTAATCGTTAAAAAAAATTATAAAATTCAATATAATATCAACTAAATTCAATATAATTCAATATAAAAACTCATTTTAAACTCATTTTAGTCTTGCCCATTTATTCCGATCAACGGTACTAAATAAGTCCTCCACCATTCATTTGATTAAGGAATATACAACTTAACAATTATATTAATTCATCTAAGCATGAGTTTATTCGCCCATGAAACTTAAACTCCACGTGAAAATATGAGTCAAGGTTTCCTTTTACAACATTAATTTTTCTTTTAACGTGACACTTAATATATTAAGATGGAGTAAGTTGTAGTATTTCACATACAATTATTCTGAACACATAGACCTCTTTTGTCCAAATTATTGTTTAATGGATCATGTGGTCAACCCTCAGCATGTTAGATTCACAATATTTCTTGGGGTTCGGAGAGGTGGGGAAGAGGCAAGCAAAATTATCACTCCATTTTCTCGTGTTCACAATCACAAGTGTGGGAAAAATTAAACTTCTCATGACAACTGTTATCATTGTATGGTTAAATGGATATTTAATTGACTCACAACATACGTCAATTACCAATTCTTACTTAATCCTTTGATATGTAAAATTACAGCATAAATATGTTTTTTTTTTCTTCATTCCTCTGTATCAAGTTTTCCACAACAACTACAACATTCACATTTAGAATATTGATCCATAATAGGATTAAAATGTAACGTAGAATTACCAATATTGAAATTTGTATTAGAGATGATAAAGGGTCTTCCATACTTGCTAAAACAACTTGGACATCACTCATTTGCTCAGGGAACGAGGTTGAAGCATATATATCATTACCAATAATATTAGTAAACAATTGGGTAATGTGAGTTTTAAACTTGTTTCAATAAGTCGCCTGTTTCTAATTTTGGCAACAAAAAGGTGAGAGATAATGTGAATATTACTAAGTAGAGTGACTATCATTAGCTAACTCCCATACTTTTTATGATGTCTCATCATATATAATGTAATCACCTGCCTTTCTTCCGTAAAAAAAAATTTGCACATATTATCAAATGAAAACCTATGAGCAAAAAGATGAATTTACAAATATAATAATTTGTACAATGATGCATTCACTTGAATTGATAGAGAGAGTCTAACTTGCATCACCAGCCTTAGAGCAATACTTATACATGAGAAAAATCTGAAACAATTACTAAGAAGATATATAAAAAAAACAATTCCTCAATATATATTTCTGTTGCTTCATTAAAAAATGTAGCACAAAATTCACATAAATCTAATTGTATTTTGGAAATATGTATTCATGGAAATTTTTCTATTTTATCGATAAATTTAGTTATCTAAAGCAACACTTTTTTTACAATAGCTAAATCAACACCTAATCACACTGTGATTGCAATGTAAAAATCTTATCATATGTTTATTTACTAATTACTATTACTTGATAACTAATAGTGGAGTTGTGAAATAGAAGCTGTAATGAACTTATGATCACATCATACCATAAATATTCCAGCATCGACAAATAAAACTAAAAGAGATATGAAATGAATGAAAAAGTTAATTATCTAAGACCAAAAGTGTATTTATCTCCCAAATTTTTTAAAACAATCTGAAATAAAAATAGTTATAATTCTGCAATAATAACTTCTAGGGGAAAAATTGTATACTGTGCGTGAAAAAATAATCAAAAGCTTCTTAAAGATTATAACAAACCACTAATTCCTAAATCTTTTAGGAAAGCATTAGAAAGGAGCACCTGTCTTCCTTAATTGGCGCCATAAAATTCGCAGAAACATCTGAGAAAAATCTTATATACAAAATGAAAAAATTCAGTTATATCATTGATATGAATGAGGATGACCGGTTAGATCAACCAATTTTACCAGCATCTCACCAATGATCTTTACACGAGCACTGGCCATTAGAAAAACAGTGAAATCCTGAAGAATCCCTTAGAAAAATATCTCTCTTCGTGACAATAGATACATATTTCAAGAATGTATGACAGTCCCCACAAAGAAGAATGTTCTTTACAATCCGAACGGGCTTTCCTGGCTTTGTCATCAATATTCCATAAGTTGCTGCTAGTTTGGAACTGTGATGGAATAGAAATTTTTTCTTGTGATGTTCTTCCACTTCATGGAGAACAAAGCTAGTGTCAGGTTCATATCCAACTTTTAGGCACTCCAATATTAGAATCTCCAACCCACTATATATGTCTTTCTCTTGTGGATGAGATTTATCTCTTGCATAGAATGAATGCATTTTCTTCTGAGAAATGATCCAACTTTGAGCCGGGTATTTGCGAAATCCCTTTTCTCTCATACTTTCCCTAACCATCTCAGAGCAGTCCCATCTCCCAGAAGATGAATACAAATTGGAAACAAGTATATAAGTGGATGGATCTTTAGGATCTAGGGCAAGAATATTCTTGGCAGCCCATTTTTCAATTATTGTATTCTTATGGAGTCTACAACCATCAAGCAAAGCACGCCAAACAAGAGCAGAAGGTTTAAAAGGCATCTTATCGATGGTTTCCACTGCTTCTTCCAGAAGACCCCAGTGAACCAAAACACGGATGAAAGAGGAATAATGCTCAAATGTTGGCTCAACGTGATAAACCATTTTCATTGAGTTAAACAAACTACAACAGTCATCGACCAAATTCAAGTTAGTATGCCTATAGGCTGAAATTATCAAAACAAATGTAACTTCATCAGGCTTTATGCCCTTCTCCTGCATTTTCAACCATACTTCCAATGCTCTATTGCCCTGTTTATGCATAAGATAACCAGAAATCAAAGTATTCCATGAAACTATATCGGTAAAGGACATATTACTAAACATCTTAATTGCATCATCTACATTCCCACACTTGAAATACATACTCACAACAGCATTTCCAACTCCCACAATAGATTGAAAGCCAAATTTAAAAACTTGACAATGGATTTGCTTACCCATATCATGATAACCAACAGTTCCACAAAGACCAATCATCGAAGTTGATGCAACTTCATCCATAATCATTTTCCCTTCAGAATGACCAAGG
This sequence comes from Cicer cuneatum, assembly GCA_037974295.1. Taxonomy (NCBI): domain Eukaryota; kingdom Viridiplantae; phylum Streptophyta; class Magnoliopsida; order Fabales; family Fabaceae; genus Cicer; species Cicer cuneatum. Next base: position 66,778,076 of record JBBPBO010001986.1, on the reverse strand, counting down.
TGGAAAAGAGAAATCGCCTTCTCCAGTTGCCCGTTCCGAGCATAGCCACAAATCATGGAAGTCCAAGCCACAGAGCTAACTTCCTCTGATTCTTCCCACCGGCTGAACATCTTCTTAGCCTCTACCATCCTCCCACATCTTGTGTACATGTCAAGCAAAGCCCCTTCAACACAAACATTTGATCCAAACCCAAACTTGATTGCAAATCCATGCATCTGCTTGCTGACCCGGTAATCCCCAAGCAAACTACAAGCATTAATCCCACTACTCAAAGAGAAATCCGTTAACTCCATGCCCTCATCCACCATTTTGATAAACAATTCCACAGCCTTTATACCCTCACCATTTCGACAAAACCCAGACAAAAGAGCATTATAAGTCACAGAACTCTTCACCGGCATTTCATCAAACATCTTCAAAGCCCAATCCACCAACCCAAATCCCATATACACCCTCACCATCTCTGTCCAAGTAATAACATCTCTCACACTCATCCTCTCAAACAAACAAATCACATCATCAACATTTCCACAATTCTTATAAAATCCAATAAGGGCATTCCCAACATTCAATTCAACATCCAACCCAACCTTAACAGCATGCGCATGCACTTGCTTCCCTTCCACCACCAAAGCACTTGCACCACACGCAGTCAAAAGCGTCGACAAAGTAAAATAATCAACTTTTAATCCATCAATTACTTGCATATCACAAAACAATTGAAACGCGGTGTCGTACATAAACTCCTGAACCGCACAACACATGACAGTGTTCCAAGACGCAATATCTTTTTGACCCATTTCATCGAACACCTTGAATGCAGATTGATAAAACCCGCATTTAGCATAAAAAGACACAAGCGCATTGGAGACAAAAACGGAGTTGTTTAAATGTCCGGTTTTGATAACCCTAGCGTGTAGTTGGAGGCCGAATTGGAAATAGAGGATTCGGGTGCAAGCGGTTAAAACAGCAACATAAGTGTAGTCGTTTGGTTGAAGAAATGAAGTGGTTATCATGTGAAGGAAGAGGAACAAAGCTTGGTGTTCGCGATTAGATTTGGAGAAGGCGGAGATGAGAGCGGAGTAAGAAACGACGGTGGGGGAAGAAAGGGAGAGGAAGAGACGGTGTGCGTAGGATAAGAGACCGAGATTGATATAGGTTGAAATGAGGGCGGTGGAGAGACGAGTGTTTTGAATTTCATCATTGTGTTTGAGGAGGGTTGCGTGGATGGCTTTGATGAGGTTGATGTCGTTGTGGCGAGAAGAAAGACGGAGGAAGAAGGAGAGAATTGAGGGGTTTGGGAAAGGGGGGAGTGAAGTTGGAAGTGGAGGGGGTGTGTGGATGTGAAGGGGATAGTGGGTTTTGGAGTTGTTGATGGGAAAGTTGAAAAGAGGATAACGGGTATGTGTTTTTTTTGGTTTCAAGCTGAAGTGGTGAAGGAAAGAGGAGAAGGAGAAAGAACTGGGTTCGAATTGGAGGAGTGCCTCCATCTTTCCATGTATTCCTCTGTTTTCAACTGCATTTCTACTGTCACCGCGCTTCGCCCCTTCATTTTATTTGATGCTAAAGATAGATATTGTACCGTTGAAAATGAAAATGAAATATGTGTGTGTAATGTAGAGTTACACGCCTATGTCCCCCTGAGAAAAGGTAAACAAACGGGGTAAAACTAACTGGCCACATATTTCGATTAAGAGAGAAATAGAAGAAAATAATAAAAAATGTTAGTGTCTATACCTTCTCATATAAATAGAGAGATATAAATAAAATCATAAGTTGAATGTATGCATGAAATAAAATGTTAGAATTATTGTTTGAGTAAAAAAATGTTGAATTATTGAAAAAATACTAATATTAAATTCAATTAAAAGATAAAAGACGACAAAATTATTTTAGCCAAAATAATATAATGAGAATAAATTATTCCCTGTTTTAGACAAAAGAGAATATGTTTGATATTATATGGAGGACATTCTTTAACTCATGTATCTTTCTTAAACCGTATCTAAGAATACTATGGGCTACCTAATTTCTGTCTTACATGTCAGAATTTCATGCTTAAAAATGAAGCTAATAGTAATTTGTTGTGATGGAAAATAGATCTATTTACGAACTAAGGATATTATTAGAACAAAACTTTTCTATGAGATCATGTTTTGTATGACATAACTCAAGACCAGAGTGGAAACCCTAACTCCAACTTCATAAAAATTCTCTAAACCACGTTAAGTCATTAAATAAAGTCATAACCCATGACGCTGCCGCCATAACATTGTCAATTGATTCTTAATAATTGTCTCATTGCTTTGTATATGTAATTTGGCGGATGCTAACATTTGCTTTTTCACTTGTTGACATAAATTTATGCACAATTTATATTATTTTACAACTATCGTATTAAATTTTTATTTCTGGTTACAATTGCATTTGATCAACAATGGATAATTGAATTAAATTTGAGTAATCTATATGTAAATCTAAATGTATATATGAACTAGTATTTATATTTTTTTGCATTAAGGACAAATCAAAGGACATAAAATCCCTCATAATTATGTATATTCACTATAATAAAAAAAAATATTCATAGAATTCTCGGGTGAAACATATCTCATGTTTAACTGTGATTTGCACAAGTTATATTTAATTATAGTTCAATCTATATCAATTTAATAAGTGAAAACTAGTGATTTGATTTATTTTTGGAAACAATCATTCAAATTTTAAATAATGGCTCGATTGATCTCCTATAAGTTGACAATATTTGATTTATTGGGCTAAATAAATTTTAAGCCAACATTATCCTATGTACTAATGTAGGAGTTTTATACTTACGGACAATATGAATCATTGATTTTATAATTTTTCATAGATTAAAGTTATAGCCATGAGATAAAATGATAAGATCAATGATAATCATTCAGTGTCACTATAAAATTGGTTTACATTGACAATGCACTACCATTTTTCTCTTATTTTATTTATATGAATTTTTCCAAACGAGATAAAGTAGAACGATGTAAAGAAACACCTCTTAAATCATCCAACAGCAATAAAGAAATAAAATGACACGCCAAATAAATTGAAACTCTCTAAAAAAAAGAGTGGCCCATATTAGCAATAAAATATGCTCAATAATTTGTCCCTTGAATAAACATAGAAAAATGAAGTTCTCCAATAAGTATGTTGGAGAAGAGCAACACTTTGTTGAATGAGATGAATGAGGAAGGTATTTTTGGAAGAATCCCTCAACGAGAGTCCACAACTAAGCCACACACAAAATTACATGAACTAAGCTTATTGAAGAACCCCTCAATGAGATGACCATGAGATTCACAAATCAAACATCTGCAAGTTGTGATCCCCGAGGAAATAATATATTGGTCATATACATTAATCTAGCAACAACCAAGCGAGGAAGGAGACCAATAAATATTAACCAATAAAGACTAATGTTTATATTTATTAACCTTCTAAAAAACACAATGAAAAACAAGGGTGACATGATGGTTTATGGTATAGAGAATCTTCCGATTATACTGATGCAATTAGTGAAAAACAACTAATTGTGCGTTTTTCAAATTTCAATGATAGCAATAAAAAATAAATAACTTCCAATTTGTTGATGTCACACCAATATTGTCTCAAGATAAATTCCAATCAAGTCAATTATGAAGACCCAAACTTAATAGTTTATTCCAACTATTTGGTTCAATCAAAGGGTCCAAAAAGCTATGATGTATTCACATTCTCTCATAGAGTGCAAATCGAGTCAGAAGCATTCAAATACCTTAAATAAGTGTCGTCAAATGAAATTTTCACGATAAATCTCTCCTCATTAATCAACTATTTGACATGAGATATTTTTCATAAAGAAACCTTTAGTACAATTCACCTTTCCAATTTATGATTTTTTCTAAAAAATAGGATTATGATAAATAATCTCAAAGAGTTCTCGTGATGCATCCAGTCATAAGTATATTTCACATAAAAGAAATCATCTAGAGTAAGTTTCCGACAAAAAAAAAATAGTCATTGGAAAAGGGGTTTTGAGAATAATGATTTTCTCGCACATATCTTTTGGAACAAGATTTATGATTTGATTTCAATTTCAACTTCCACGAGTCGCATAAATGATTAATTGGATACTCTAATTTTTCTCGAAGAAGAAACCATTAGCTGACCACAGCCAAAGCTCCAAGAATGTTTTCAAAATTTAGTATCTCGACCATCACTAATGATCCAAAATATATCACTTTGTATAACATCCTAATATTAAACTATAGCCTTCCAAATGTTAAAAGAGTTAAACTTTTGCTTGAAAAGTGGTATAGGATATGCATTCCACAAGCATGTTTTGATATGAGAATTCTCACTCATAGGTTATCCAAAGAGGTGAATACTTGATAAACTAATTTTACCATGTGGGCTTTGTTCAACATATTAGGTTTTTGAAACCATGACCACCTTTCAGTTGTTGTACCCCAAATAAAAATACGAATAATTTGATTCAGCTCATTGCACTTAGAAGAATGAATGTGAGTTATTTGAAGAACTTAACCTAATATGTTAGTGAGAGAGACATGTGCCAAAGTTACTCTACTGGTAAAAGATAGAGTTTGAGCTCGCCAACCTAAAAGTTTCTCCATCATTTTATAAACGATAAACATGAATGAATTTCTAACGACTATTTGGTGGATCACAAGAGCATTAAAATTTGTGTTAATTTCACTCGATAAATAAAGAGATAAGAGACTTTTAAGTAAATAATTATCTATATTTTTAGAAACACTAAAATTGTCAAAAATTATTTTCATTATTTTCAAAATACATCTTCATTATCTAATATTTTACTTATTTATACGACAATTGTTTATTTTAAAAGTTTTTAATCAAAATAAATAAACACACGTTTTAAAATTAAACAGAAATTGTTTTCAGAAAACAAGCCACTCCAAAATCTTGACTAAGCAACATTTTTTGATCCTGTGATATTTTCTGAGAAGAACATTCAAGATTTGTGCAAGTTTTTTCTTTGTCCTGATGTAGTACAAAAACCATGAAGAATTTCCTTTACATAGTGAACTTGTGCTTGAGTAGCTTCTGCAACAAGAATAAAATCGTCAGCAAAAACAAACATGAGAAAAATTGAGGCTATGACATCTACCAAAGCTAGAAGAAAAAAAAAATCCGTTTGATCAGCTAGTACATCCTTGATTTTGTGGCCCAATCTTTTCATACCGAGAACAAAAAGGTATAGAGAAAGATAATTTCTGTCTTAAGCTTCTAGAAGATTCAAAATTAGTCGTCACATTGTTATTCCAATTGATCTTCATGATAGAAGGAGAAGTAATAGAATTTCAAATGACATAAATGATGGAGAGATTCCATGATAAAAAATTACAATAGTAATAATAAATTTTATTTTTTTATTTTTGATATTAACTTTTTTATTTTTGACAACTTAAAAAATGACATGTCAAACTTTATCAAAGCAAAAAATATAAAACAAACTTTTCCTACTTTGTTCGTTCTTTCTTCTTTACCAAACTTGAAAAATCAAACTCAGTTGTGGTAAAGAGAGCAGAAATTTGGGTCAAAGTAAAATTAAATCGGAACAAGAAGATGATAGAAAATTGAAAAATGTCCGCATAATTTAACACTGTGGTGTTGACGAGAAGAACTTAATGGATTTCAGCATTGATCTCTATTCCTGATTTTCCATGGATGCGCATCGTAAACACCAGGTACTCTTCTTACTTACCTATCAAATCATCGATTCCTCTAAATTTATCCCTAAACTTGTTCAATTTTGTGTTAAACCACTCGAATCAATATTATTATAATTATTATTGTTTTGATTCTCAGAATTGATTTTTTTTGTTCAGGTATCGTTGAGAGGAGCGAGTGCGAAGGAGATAACGCGTGATGATCTTCTTCAGAAGGTCTCACAGGAAAGGGAGCTTCGTAGTTATGCAAAACGTGCTGCTTCGGCTGCTCTCTTCATTCAGGTCCAACATCTTTGCTTTATTTCATAGAAAAATTTCAAGATTCAACTTGATATTTTCTTATTTGCATGATAAGAAGATGCATAGATTTGATAGGACATGAGACTCAGGTCGTATCATGAATAGGTACAATTAGGCTCTGTTTGGTAAAAAAAAATAGCAGATAAGCTAGCTGATATCGGACGGACTTATAGTGGATAGTAGATAAGGTATCTGATAGCTTATAGCGAATAAACTAGCTAATTGAATTTGAAGTATTAGGTAAAATTAGCAGATGGGCTTATAGCGGTTATTCGTTACCAAACAACCCTATTTTGGTCATATATGAGCTTATACAGTATAAGCTAGCATTACAAACAACTCCTTCCAAATTATCTATCGTTTAAGGTTTTTACTTTTTACACAAATATTAAGAAAAACAGTGGATATAGTAGTTTTACTAAATTAACTCTGTTTATTAAATGATGCATGCTTGATAATGTCTTTGGTTAATGAAAAGTTGCAATAAAAACTATATGTCTCATGCATAATTAATGGGGGCAAAATTGGAAAAATGTAATTAATGATGCATTGGAATGACAAAGTGACACTTAATTTTGAAATTTTTTACTTTTGCTAAAACGACTGTTAATTTGGAATGTAAAGAGTACTATGTTTTTATGTACAGCTGGCATGGATAAACTTTTCAACCTGTATTTTTAGGAAAAGGAAAATTGAAATGATTTTGTAGTGACTAGGAGTCTTCGAAATAATTGCTTTCTTTGCATGATTCTTCTGATAGTGTGTTGGCATTCATTAGCACCTCATGTTTGTATCAAAATGGAGAAATGATGACTTTTTCTTAATGTTGAAAGAGAGTATGGAGGCGCTTCAAGGTTACAAAGATGGTTGCTCTGCAGCTTCAGCAGGAGTGGGAGACATCGGTGAACAATTATACTGGGGTGATGACTGCAATTTGGATTTCAAACAATTTGTTGAGGCCATTTTTGTTCTTTATAACCCGTTTCTCAAATCGGTATCAGAAGGTCCATAACAAGAAAATAGTTTCTATGAGGATGTGCTTTACAATCTTATTGGAAAGCTTGAAATCTCCTGGTATATTCCCTCGTTTTGATATTCTTTTATTGGAACTCAAGTTGGTGTTCCTGTTATGTTACTCATTTAAATTTGATGGCATGCCTACCGCTTATATAAAATTATGAATGGCAAGATACTTTCTGTTGCTTTGTTTTTTCGTAGCTTTTAGATTTCGACGGACCTATTTTCCTTTTTCTTGTTGACACGCGTACTTAACATATTTCTAATGGATCTATTGTTGTCCTTGTTTAGATTCAAAGCGGAACTTTTGCTTTTTGGCAATTGGTACAACTGAAGAGAGAAGAATTTGGAGTTACCAGGCACAACATCTTACTTCTCTTGGTTTTTTTATTCTTTCAGAGTACAGTGAATACAATTCAGGGGCTCAAGATATTACTATTGTTACATCTCTAGCAATGCGTATTCTTGTAATTTTAACTGATCTAAAAGGATGGAAAGGCATTACAGATGACAACCGCTTAGATGCAGATTTAGCCGTGAAAGGTTTAGTTGAGTTCACAGGGAGTAACAAAAGTGGTAGTTATGTTTCTATTGCTAGATACATTAGCGCATTGGATAATTATTCTTCCCAGACAAAAGTTATCACCCGTGAAAATGAGAAATTTTTTATCACTGCAAGTGCAATAACTTTAGCTGTGCGACCCTTTTATCTGACAGATTTTGATGTAGAAAGGCCTAATATACTGGATGTCAACCATGCTGCTAAGCAGTATATTGTACATCTAATGACTATTCCCTGGATCGTGCAACTTCTCCCATCCGTTCTTCTACCTGCTTTAAAGCACAAATCTATTTTGTTCCCATGTTTTCAGATACTATTGGTAAGCATAATTAAAGCAGAACAATTTCACTTGCAAAATTATTAGCCATCTCTTTTGTTTTAATGAGAACTTGTTCTCTTTTATTGTTTTTTATTTTTTATGAAATATTTAAATCTTCTTATTTTTTGATGTCACAAATGAATCATGTTAAATGTAACCCATGTGTTTGTGTATGATGAAATGAAACTAGTTATAACTTTTGACTTGATGATTCATGACTGTGCATGCACATTTTACTTCTCTATTCTTATGTAATTTGTTTGATACTGTAGTTTTAAGTTTGCTAAATCAAAGATGGATTTTTCAATGTTTGATAGCTAAGTTTTGTATTTGTTAGTATCTGTCTTATAGTATTGGAGTTGTAACAATGTAAATGGTTCTAATATTCATTTTAATCTGCTGTCTAACTATATTTTCTCACTATTTATAAATACTCACACTCATACACACACACATACAATACTTCTTAAATTGAAAAAACTTAAGGTTGTTTAATTTGAATATATCAAGGTTCTTTACTTATTTCCTCTATCTGTAAACATATAAAACAATGGTTCAAAGGTGAATTTTCATTCTTATTTTTTATTTAAGGGCAATCTCTCTCTGACATATTAAGATGCTGCCGTCATATCTGTCTGTCTAGACTCAATAAGATCACAGATTCGTATAACTTCATAGTTTATAATTTATGATTCAAACATATCAGAACTGATCAAACACTGACAGGTGATGACAGATTTTGAAAGAGAATGTTATAATGGAGATGTCAGAGTTGGCTAAGTCAGAAGTTATTGTCTCTTTCAAGGAAATTCCACCAGTTGGTTGGTCTCTCGCTAATTTTATATGCCTAGCAACAGGGAATGAAAATGACTCTGTAGACTCCAGATCCTTCAATCAAGGTTTAGACTGGGCATTGTATGTCCATGTTATTATCACTCTAGCAGAAAGTCTACTGGCTTATCTTTATAATATGGAGTGGCTAAAAAAGAAGAAGAAATCTCTTCAAACTGATGTTGAAAGTTTAACACAGCCGGTGGATATGGTTCTGCATGAGGGTGAAGCAACCCATGAGTTGTTAATAATGTCGTACATGGATCAATTTAGGCCTGTTTGTCAGCAGTGGCATCTCACAAATCTTTTGGCATCAGTGAATAGTGATGCCATTAAGAAGGCTGAGACTTCTATCTCAAACAGTGTGGAACAGTTGAGGAAGCTAGATCTCTGTGATGTTGCACATTTTTATTCGAACTTTCTTAGAATATTTTCAGCCTTGAGTCCAATTCGTGGCTCATTACCAGTTCTTAACATGCTATCATTTACTCCTGGATTTCTTGTGAGATTGTGGGGTGTACTGGAGGATTCCTTTTTCTCTGGAGACAAACATATTTCTGATAATCACACTAGTGAAAATGGAAAACATAAAGATTTTGATAAGATTCCAAAACAGGCAAATAAAGATGGAGGCAGTAAGTGGGTCAGCGCCCTTCATAAATTTACAGGTAAGTCGCAAACTGCAACAAACTGCACAGATGCCATTGGCAGTCACTCTGCAACTAGCAGAGTGAATTTAGATTCATCAGATGTATGGGACGTTGAACCTATGAGGCATGGCCCACAAGGCATTCCAAAGAATATGTTTGCTATGCTCCATCTTTTCTGTGCGACCTATTCTCATCTGCTTTTAGTTCTTGATGACATAGAGTTTTACGAGAAACAGGTAGCAGCTTGTTTCTTCTCTTTCTGGTCCTTTTATGAATTAGTCCACATTTTGAGAAACTTAATTTTCTAGAGCATTTGATAACATTGTTAGGTTCCATTCAAGTTAGAGCAGCAACGAAGAATTGCATCAATGCTCAATACCCTAGTCTATAATGGCTTGTCCCATGTTAATGGTCATCACAGCAGGGCCCTCATGGATTGTGCTGTCAGATGCTTACATTTAATGTATGAAAGGGATTGCAGACACCCATTTTGTCCTCCTGATTTGTGGCTTTCTCCTGCCAGAAAAAGCCGGCCACCAATTGCAGTTGCTGCTAGAACTCATGAAATTTTTTCGGCCAACCTGAGATTTGATGATTCATCAACTTCCCTGAGTGTAGGCTCTGTTATCACCATAACTCCTCACGTTTTCCCGTTTGAAGAGAGGTAATTACCAACTCTGTGACTGCGGCCATTATGAACCTCTTGTCATAAATTCTGTTTTATTCAATTCTGCCATTCTGTACTTTATATCCTTTTTGACATTTCCATTGTCACGTCAGCTGATCCTTAAGTTTTCTCACGTTAGTAGTAGAAACTGCAATATTTAGAAAAGGAATTTAATCTTAGTTTTATATTTTGGTGGCGTTCACTTGCCTAGTTCAGCAAAACCTTTCATGGGTATCTTCACTGTGTAATACTCATTTGTTTTGAATGTAACACCTGATATAGTTTCTGATTGAAAGTACTTAATCACTTGGTTTAATGCTGAAATAGAGTTGAGATGTTTCGTGAATTCATCAAGATGGATAAAGCCTCACGCAAAATGGCTGGTGAAATTTCTGAACCTGGTTCACGAGCCATTGAGATAGTAGTACGTCGGGGTCATATTGTTGAAGATGGATTTCGACAATTAAATTCACTTGGTTCAAAGTTGAAGTCGTCCATCCATGTATCATTTGTCAGTGAATGTGGCCTTACGGAGGCTGGTCTGGATTATGGTGGATTATCTAAAGAGTTTTTGACTGACATATCAAAAGAAGCATTTGCCCCAGAGTAAGCTTGAGACGTTTTTTGTATTTTCTTGCTTTTATTTCATGGTTATTTCCGCTTCCAGGAGTGACTTAGCTGAAATTTTTTCCTTTTGCTCTAGATACGGGCTTTTTTCCCAAACCTCAACTTCAGACAGGCTCCTAATTCCAACTGCATCCGCAAGATTTCTGGACAATGGTCTTCAAATGATTGAGTTCCTTGGAAGAGTAGTTGGTAAATCTTTTTATGAAGGAATATTACTTGATTACTCTTTCTCGCATGTTTTTGTTCAAAAGCTATTGGGACGATATAGCTTTCTTGATGAATTATCAACACTTGATCCGGAGCTATACAGGAATCTCATGTATGTCAAGGTAATCCCAAGAGACATATCCATGCTGTTGCTTCTCTTATAAGTCCTTGTCAAAATTAATAAGGTTCATTCATAACTGGATGTTATATAACTCTTAAATAACAGTATTATTAATGGAAACCTTAAAAATTCAATAATTGATTAACAAGACCCAATTTGTATTTGGTATGTTAGGTTTGATTTTAGGATTGGGACTGTTCTTCCCTTGAAGTATTGGTTTTTGTCTCATTTTTAATTTAATTTGGCCACGTTTGACTTGGGTTGTTACTGTGCATGCCTGTTCTTGCAATTTAACATTTTACTGGAAGGTTCACATAATTATTCATGCAGAATTATGATGGTGATGTCAAGGAGCTCTCTCTTGATTTCACAGTGACTGAAGAATCATTTGGCAAAAGGCATGTGATTGAGCTCAAGTCTGGTGGCAAAGATATTTCTGTGACAAATGAGAACAAGATGCAGTACATACATGCAATGGCAGACTACAAACTCAACCAACAGGTTTTATCATCATTGACTGTAGTTTAATGCAAATTATTCACTTATGTACTGTATTTTTTGTAGTATCATGGGTATGCATGTAACAATGTTTAAATTGCAGATATTGCCCTTTTCAAATGCATTTTATCGAGGGCTAACCGATCTTATATCTCCATCCTGGTTGAAATTATTTAATGCTAGTGAATTTAATCAGGTATCTTCTTTCCCAAGTGTGTTTCAAAGGTTTTCTTTGTGAGTTTAATGTTTTCTCTTCTCTCTTGTACAAAGAGCAACAGAGCATTTCTTGACAGAATTCTACATTTACTAAAATTATATGCTGTATCAGTGAAGTAGTTTTTTATTTGTGCAAAGGAATATGTCATGATAAGAGAATAATGTCTGAATCAAGATGCAGTTTCTCACTCGTGATAACTTATACTGAAAATTCTATATGTGATGAGTTCAGTTTTTACAGCAAGATTTCTGACATATACAAGAATGCAGTTGCTTTCAGGTGGCAATTACGATATTGACATTGATGATTTTAAAAATAACACACGATACACTGGTGGTTACAATGAGGGGAGCCGGACAATCAAAATCTTTTGGGAGGTATTGGAATTTGGAACCTCAGTATTGCACACATACACGTATAGCAATCTGAATCCATGCATAAAAAAGTATTTAAACTGATGTAATATTGTGTGTATTTCCCTTGTTATATGCAAACCCCTCAGTTTTGTACATGGTGTTCATATGACTCATATCAAGCTCTTTGCAGATTTGATTTCTTTCTCGTTGAGTTTGTGAGTTTGCTTGTTAGGGAGAATTGATGACTTGATGTTAAAAATTGTCTCCCTTATTTTATTATTTTCAATATATTTCCATATTCTGGACATATTATATATAAATGTTTGTGATTTAAACAGTCTGCTTTTAAACATGTTTTTATGTAAACAAGCCAAACTAAAGCTTCAACTCAAAATCCTATTTTTTTCATTAGCCAAACTGAAGCCTCAAGTGTCCGACTCGGCTCAGCTTGATGGCTACACGATGTGTTGTGGATTCTTATCAAAATAAAGGCACTGGATAGAGTCAATGTTGTTTCTGTATATTTCCTGTTGTTTGAAATTGGTGGCTTACAAATAAGTTAATCATCCAATTAATGGATCAGGGATCTTCCCCTTTCTCTCTCCCTCCCCAAGCAGAGGCTGCTGGTTTGATGAATTTGGTTGAATTGCAATTCCTCACCCTCTCTAACACATACATATTTGCTAGTTTGTGAATTTTGTACATGTCAATTGCTGTAGAGTGTGATTATTGACCATTATTTTCAACCTCGTGAATTGTATTGAAGAATTTATGCATACTATTTCTGCACATACCAATTTTACGACATATATTCATTCTCTGCTGTTGGCCAATTTTTTACAGGTGATTAAAGGCTTTGAACCAAAAGAGCGTTGTATGGTTCTTAAATTTGTCACAAGTTGTTCTCGTGCTCCATTACTTGGGTTCAAATACTTACAACCACCTTTTACCATCCACAAGGTATGCTCTTGATTTTCTATGTTCGATAGCATTCAAGATCTTTTGTACTAGCACCTATGTCACCCTATTTGCTTTGTTTATAGTAATGAAATAATGCATGATTTTCAATTTTTTACTGGAGTGGCCCGTTTAGCATATCAATAGTGTTAATAAGCAGAGCATTCAAACTCTTCTAATAAGCTATTTGGAAGAATTTGTTTCCCTATATGGGCATTTATGTACTATGCAGTTTTGAATTAAATGCTGAGTGCTTTAACTGCTTGCTATGAATTGTAAGAGTTGCCCAACATGCCAAATTTCAGTATTACAACTCCCACAAATATTGTTCATTTTTACTTTATGGTGCTGGAAACAGAAGTTTAAAAAGTACACAGATGTTTTTTTTCTGATACACTAATAACTATGTGATGGGAAGTATAGTAAAGGAACGCCTTGGTTCCAATATGGCAATACCTAATAAGATAAAATTTTGAGTTCTGATTTACATGGAGCAATCACCTTCACTTTAGTCAAAAGTTTTATTTTTATCTTTTAGAGAAGGGGTTCTTCATGAATTTGCTAGTCTACTGGCTTAGATTTTCAGCATCACCCACGCCAAATAGGGCTTCCTAAAGTACTGTATTTTGCACTGTAAAAAGGAGAGTACTATATTTTGCTTCTTGGATGGTTTTATTTTTTTCAATGGTCATTTTAGCATTCTTTATAAGAATACATTAATCCATTAAAGGGAAGAAAATTAGAAAAATATTAGACATATGTGTGTGGCTCTTTTAGCCAACTATTGTTTTCTAGAATTTCTGTTTTCCTCTTTCTCTCATTTTTTTCCCTTTGAAATATCATTGGTCTCTTAATTGAACTAAAGGAATCCCAAAATATAATCCATTTTTTAGTGAATACTAAAATGTCTTGATTTCACTGAATGGTAAGTGTCACTTGCGTCTATTTGTTCACCTAGGTTGCATGTGATGTCCCTCTTTGGGCGACAATTGGAGGACAAGATGTTGAGCGGCTTCCATCAGCTTCAACCTGCTACAATACCCTTAAGGTATTACTGAAGTACTAATAGAGTAATAGATCACATCCTTAACCATATACTTCAAAGCAAGATTCTCATATCAGTTATGAGTTATGATGTACTGAACATGGGGATCTTGAAATTTATGATCTCATAACTGAAAATATGATATAGATAGGTTTGTCAATAAGCATGGACTCTTGGATGTCCACTTACCAAACACATCACTTAGTGATTTAAGTCATGGATTGGAGACAGAAGTGTTGGTTTTTTCAGACAATCCTGTATCATACATTTGAGTTGCTTACACTTTTATTTTCCTCTCAATGGTTACAGCTTCCAACATACAAACGTCCAAGCACTTTGCGAGCAAAGCTTCTATATGCTATAAGTTCAAATGCCGGATTTGAACTTTCCTGATTTGCTACAGGTGGTTAGTATTTTTTTGGTTGTTTGACATAATAAAGTTGCACCAATTTCTGTTGCATCTACTTTGATTTTTCATGCTCGGCAAGATTGGGGCTTGTTTCTATGCTTCTGTTTATCTGTATCTTGGTTGTGCTCATTATTGTGTTGAAGATGTGAATAAAGTTCTTATATCTTAATTTGAATCAATAAAAAAGCCATTGAAAGCAAGGAGGTAATATTGGCAATTCTGAAGGGACTAATATTTCGTTTAGCAGACAATATAGAAACAACTGAATAAGAGGCAGGAGTGTTTTCAGAATGACGAAATAAAAGGCCATTGGGATATCTAATGAACTCTGACTGGAAATCCGAAATCCAAACAACCTTATTCTGGAATGACTCGTGTCTTAATTTGGCTTGTTTCCAAGTTGGCGTCTAAAATGAAATGCTTATTTGGACAATAAAACACACACATACACTTACCAAAATAAAATACGAGCATATCAGGGGTTATTTTTAACCATCCGTATATGATTGCACGGTTAAGATTAGTTCATTCGCACATTTGTTGTACTCTTGATATGATCTTTATCCGTGTATGTTTCTGACATGATTTTCAGATATTTCAACGCTGTTGTTGGCCACATGCAACCTTTTGCAGTTCAGTTCTAATTCAAGGAATTTGAGAATACTGTATTTGTTCCCTCTACTTTTAGTGGGCCTGGCCATCATATCCCAAATATTACCTCGAGTTTAGACCAGGGACTGTTTTCGCAAACTCCAGACATGCTATTGGTTTAATTTGGGAGGATATTGGATTATTGGTTGCTTCCAGAGCCAAACAGAGTATGACTGCATGCAAACAGATAGTTGGTGCGATGGTTTTACTCCAAAAGTCTCCATTATCCCAGTGCATGGAGATTCTGTTGTATTTGTTCATATTGGAAACAATGTTGTACTCCTATTTATTTTAAGCAGTTGTGTAAATGAAAAATAATGATCATTATGCCTGAAAAGTAACTGGTTTATTAATTTATAAAACTAGAATGACATATGTATGTCGGGGTCAACTGAGTGTTTAATCCTGTTATTTTGTCCATTATACTTTGTGAAAACTTTACATACATTCAAATTCAACCCCCTACTCAACGAAACATAAAAATACAACTTTTTGGCATGGAACACAAACATCCTCGCATGTCAATAAAAATAATATTAACAGTACAGTCTCTCATACACATTCTTTTAACACACTTTTAAAAACATTAATTTCCACAATGTTGATTGTGATATACTACATTTTAAAAAAATTATATTTTAAATTGGAAATGTACTTTTAGAAACATGATTAACTTTTACTTTAAAATTTTGGAATGTGCAATTGTGTCTAAAATTTAGTTTTTGGAAGTTTTATTTTCTTTACCAAACCAATAGGAACCACTTACCCGTTACGATCACGGGCTTACAACTTTTTACCATATTTGTTGCTAAAAAGTCTTTCATGTTTTCAAAATATATTTTTTAATAAGTCTATTTGAAGGAGCTATTATTTCACAATGTAATAAATAAAAGGCTAAATAGCATCCGTGGTTCCTTAACTTAATTTCAGTTAATGTTTTAGTCCTTTATCTTCTTTTTTTCCTGATTTGGTCCTTTATTTTAATTTTAAGTAACAATTTAATCCTTTATGTTTTAAAATGTCAACAATATTATCCTTTTTTTTTTACAAAAATTCAAAAAAATCATCAAAATTTTCAACCAAAATCCATAAAATTAATTATATTATTTAATATAATACAAATTTCATCAAATTCGTAACTCAAATCTTCAAATAAACCCATACAAAAATTTTATTAAATTTCATTCTTTATTTGATATTGTTAAAAATAGAAATATAAGTTTATTTGAAGATTTGAGTTTCGAATTTGATGAAATTTGTATTATATTGAAGAATACAAATAATTTTATGGGTTTTGATTGAAAATTTTGATGAATTTTTGTAAAAACAAAAGAATAACATTGTTGACATTTTAAAACATAAATGATCAAATTATTATTTAAAATTAAAATAAAGGACCAAATCGGAAATAAAAAAAAAAGATAAAGGACTAAAATGTTAATTGAAATTAAATTAAGAGACCACGGGTGCTATTTAGCCTAAATAAAATTATAAAACTTTGTTAAAAAATGCATATTTAGTGCCCAACCGGGAAAGAAAAAAAAAGCACTATTTAAAATTTAATCATTCGGTCATCCAAATGGATAATAAAGTTATCATACTTTAAACAAGATTTTACACAAAAGTCAAACACCTAAAATACTCATATTACAAATATCTGAAAATGCATCTTTGAGCCATACAAGTCCTCTTCCATGGCAGAATAAAAAATCAGTTCAAGTCTTCTTTTCCATGGTCTAGAAGATAAGCACTAATCACACCAACATACATAAAGGCAATAAAATCCTTAGTGGCACCTGAATTGGATGTACTCAAGTGCTCAAATGTTCAAAGACTCGCGTTTGTAAATCAATTATTTCACCAAGTTACAAAGAAATAATTGTCTAAAATCAAGAGACGGCAAGCAGTTTACTAAACATATTCAAGGCCAAACTACCTTCATGTCTTATGTAGCACAATGGTTGTATCCTATCCTAATGGAAACAAACAAAATAGAACCATCTTTTTAGTTCACTTTGTTTTCTTCTTCGTTCACGTCATATTCATCATCATCCTCATCATTCTCATCATCCTCATCGTCAGGTTTATTTATTTGAGAGAATCTGCTTAGCTCCAATCTACCTTCATCCCCCATGAATTCAAGCCCAAACTTTGTGTTGCGCTGCTTAACCAGAAGCCAACGCAGTAGTTTGTCTTCCTTGTTTAAGTAATGCAGCTCTTTGTTGATTTCTGGTGTAGCCATCATGCTCACTTGCATCAGTTGGCCCTACATTCATTAAAAATAGAAAACAGAAACACATTTCATAACAATTGCATAATTTCAATTCAAACATAAAGTAGAACATGCAACTCCTTCTGTTTCACCGAAGGCAGACTCTCAAACGAAAAAAATAAGTTTGCTGAAACTTCAGCAGCAGCGTATGGAAAACAGCACATTTGATAAACACTTCACTTTTAGAATTTTCCATAAGATGTTCTTTGAATTCATGTTTTTGAGCCACATTGAGTGGAACAGTAATAAAGGGGGAATTCAGAAGAACTTGTTTAGAGTTTATTTAGATTTATTATAACAATATTTAAGTACTTGTTTCAGTGGAAGAGTTTCATAGTACATATAAATTGATTTCATCCTTAAGATAGTTTACAAAAACAGTTTTAAGTACAGCTTATGAAAACCTTATTTCTTGTTCGTATTTTGATTCTATCCAACCAAAATTCAATTTTTACAGAGGGAAACATATTGAGAGCACAAATAGTTTTTCAACATATATTTCCATATGCAAATAGTTTATTGAATTAAATGTTTCAATTATTTAAGCTGCTTCCCAAGCACCTCCGTGGTCTACTATTTCAACATCCAACAAATCAACTTTACCTCAATCCTAGAGCTATATGAAACAATTTTTTTATAGTCTCTCTCCAAATCCTTTAACATACCACACCAAAGGCATCTTGACATTGGCTTATGCATCACATTTATTTGTTAGTGTTTTTTTGTAGCATTTGTCCATTACTAATATAACCCAAAAAACAAAAACTATAAAGCACTACGGTTTTAATAAGAGAAAAAAGAGGAAAAACTTGCTAGATTAAATATAAAAGAAATGAATAAACCGTGCATTACTACACAAGGAACAATTAATGTGACACTCACCTGAAAAAATCTGCCATCAAGCTTTTTCACACCATAGCCCAACTGAACTGTTCCGAAACTCTTAACCTCGGTGACAACCCCATTTCTTTTACACACATGTTTTCCAATCCTTGCAACTAAACCGATGAGGGCTTCTTTTTTCACGTGCGGCTTGAATAGAAGCATGCAATCATAAGGAGGCATTTTTTTTATTTCTTCCTCCTACCTATCTGCATCACCATTTACCACATTAATCAACAAATTTAATGAAATGTTGCTAATTAACAATCATCATTCAAATTATGCAATCAAATACGAATCATAGCTCATCAGCATTACATAAATGTAAGTTTGTTCAAAATGAAATAGGAAAGTAGTGGTTTCACTGGAAAACAAAAGCTTCACTTCAACAAAGATCATGTGCATCGAACCAATATGCAGAAAACAAGTGAAATAAAGTTGTCCAAATGGGCCAACTCGTCCCACCCTAGTTGGTTCACAACATGCTGGGGGTAAAAGTGAGCCTACTAGGAAGATTCACTTTCTGGTGAGCCATAAAAAGCGCAACCCAGCTTTGAAGCAAAAAGTATTTTGATACAAATATTAAAACATGTGGTTGAGTTTGGATTAGTACCTAAGTTTTTTATCCAATCTGATAAAATATGGTTTGGATTGGATCGGTTGATTCAGTTTTTACCAATTGAAAATTGTATAAAAGCATATATATATATATATAATAGAGTAACAGTACACGTATAGTTAAGATCTTAATGTGGAAAAATAATTGGCAGAGATATTTATTTAAAATGACAAAAACCATTCTGACCAGTAAGCACAGTGACTTAAACCCCTCATTTCACAAGTAACATCTGCAATTCTAGCACAGTTGCCATAACATAATTGAATTTTAAAATATTAACTAGATTTGTGAGGCATTTAACATAAACAAGAGAGGTAGCTAACATAAAATTGACCAGGCCCAGATTACTGGCAACAGTCTTATGCAAATTGGGGCAGATAACTTAAATAATAATACCCAAAATAAGTAGGAGGAAATGTTTTAAACTAAATGCATAAGTAGTGTTTTAAACATGAGGAGGCCACTTGAAAGAACATATGCTGCTGCAATTTTATCCTCCTCAATTGAATGGGTTATTTGGGTTCAATTCTGACATCAACTGAATGTGTTAATCCAAAGCAACAGTTCTTGATATCTATAACAATATATAACGGCAATAGCTTTTTTGGGTGTGTTTTTTTCTTCTTCCTAGTTTACCTTTTAGTGACAGTTAATCTAATGCCAAAAACTGATTGCTTAATCCCTTTTCTTCTACAACTTGGTACTAATACTAAATCATTAATTGCATTTTCAAAAGAAAAAACTCAATAACAACATAAAACAACAAAAACTTATAAATGCGTTAGCCCAATAAAAATAGGGACAAACTGAACGCTAGTTCATGGTGATGCATAACATGCGCAAAAGAACTCCCAAAAATATCAACACTTGGAAAACTTGGACAGTTAAAAAATATGGCCTTTCAAGACCTCAATAAATTCATGAGTAGGATATTTCAAACCTCTTCTAAGTTACCAACATGAACATTTCTCTCACACACTTCATTCACACGTCACAGTTTTGTAGCACAATTCAGTAAGCTAAAAAAAACATTTTCTTTAGATGCATTTCATAGCAAAGAAAACCTAGAATTAATAATATCTACAAATTTTCATTACGATTGCAATGCTACAGTGCAAAAACCACATGAAAATCAATCTCAAATAAGAGAAAAAAATAAAGTCACAATTTTTGAAAAAAAATCCTTTCTCCTCCTTCACAAAATAGACACGATGTTTGAAAAAAAAATCAACATAATAGAAGAACAATAATTCAACGAAACAACACACCAAAAAACCAATCAAAACTAGATTAAAATGTTTAAAATAAAAACCAAAACAATCATTGAAACAACATAAAAGAAGAATAAGTAAGAGAAAAAACTTGGTAAGGATGAATGTAAACCAACCAGAACTAAACGATTTAGAAAGAAGGAAGGACGGTGCCGGATTGCCGGAAAACGGTGCCGGAAGGTGGAAGATCGGTGGTCTTAGGTGATGGCAAAGTCTGGTTTTGGAGTTTTGGGTGAAAGGCTAGATGGAATGGTAAGATAGTAAGATACGAAAGAAGTGAGCTTAAAAACATAAACGAGAAACGAGAAACCCTATTTATATCATTTTTAGTTTTAGGTTTAATTGCACTTTTAATTGCACTTTTAAACTTTAGTTATCTAATTGTGCAATTTTGATTCTCTTAATTTAATCCAAACTATTTTTACGGTTCACATTTCCCTCTTTCTTATTTTGAAGTTTTTTTTTTTTCCCAAATTTTAAGCTGAAGTGACCAATTTTAATGATGCTCCATGTCAAAATGTATTTACATGTGAATATAAGCATTTAAAAAAAAAATTTAATTGCAGTTTTTATTCTTTTACTTTAATCAATTTACGACATTGGTCGTTCTATTTTAAAATTTCACCTATTTTATCTTTCGTTATGATATTTTAACTAAAAAATGATATATAACATGTTTTAAATAATATGATATATGATACAGTTATATAGACTGATTAACACACATAAAATTGTATGTCACATCATTTAAAATATATCAAATCATCGTTTTTTAGTTTAAAAATATGAGATATGGATCAAAATTATCGACTTTTGAAATAGAGGTACCAATTACATGAATCGATGAAAATGGAGGGACAGAAAATGTAATTAAGCAAAAAAAATTAGAAAAAATATAAAGAAAATACAAAAAAATGAAAAACAGGAAATTGTAAGAAAAAAAAATAAAAGTCTTTAACACATTCACCTTCCTTCTTCTTCATCCCCCCATTTCTTAGAAACCAAAAAATGGTTAAGAAAAAATAATGTCCCTCATCTTTTTTGTCTTTTTTCTCCTCCATCTACGTGAGCTCTTCATCCACAATAATAATATTTATAGACCACACGACATCATATTTCAAAACAATTTTCACATCAAATAGCATTACATGTTTGAAATTACATCTCACACGGTCGGGTATCATTGAGTAGCACGTCCAGCATCAAAAACTAAACGGAACTTGGTCAAAAAACCCAACGAGTAAGTTGTCTGGATCAAGCTCAGTTGCGTCAAAACTTAGAACCGATCCATAACTTAGTGAAGTGGAAGTCGTCGTTGGTAGTTAAGTCTAGTACATGGAAGATAATTAGGTCGGTTCTAGAATTTATTACACTACAGAAGAGTGTACCCAATTTGGAGGGCAAGGTGGTGATGGCGAGTAGTGGGTTTGTGAAGGAGTAAACGCCGTGAGGGTGGGTGGGTGTTAGGGAGTGTGGAGAGAATGAAGAGGGGGAGGGTCGAGAAAAGAAAAAGCATCTAAAATGAGATTATGGTAAAAAGTTCAATTGAAATTTAAAATAAAAAAATTAGAACAATAAATTAGATGAGGAGATTTCTGGTGTTCTAACAAATAGGACGACGAAGAAGAAGAGAGGTGAAGGTTTAAAAAAAAAATTTTATTTTTCAAAACAATTTTTCTATTTTTCTGAAAATGCTTATCTCCATGCTGGAATATACTTGGACATGTCGTATCATTAAAATTGGTTACGTCAACACAAAATTGGGAAAAAAATATATGGGGATTATAAAATCAGAAATGGGGTAAGTGTGAATGGCTAAAATCACTCGTTTTAAACTAATAAACTAAAATCGCACACTTGATAAACTAGAGGGGTCAAAAGTGCAATTAAGTCTTAGTTTTAATTAAAAAATGATTTTAAATTAAGATAAAAAACCATTTCAACCTCCTTTATAAACGAACATTATTTATTTTAAAAATTTACTTTCAAAACTAGAAACTCGCAATCACCCCTAAGATTTTAATGATTTCAATTTATAGTAATTTGTCTCAATAGATGCAACAATAACAACAATAGTTAATATTATTGTATAAATTATGCAGACATTATGAAAACAATTTAATGTTATCAAATAACTCAATATTATAAATTTTAATTTTGATTTAACTATTGAAATATCAATAACGATTTTTAATTCTTTAAAAATAATTTTATTATCAAGATTGTGAGAATTATCCTATTTTAGATAATTTTCAAGATGTCTAGAACTAGTATCAACTCATTATTGTTGAAATATCAGTAACGGTTTTTAATTCTTCAAAAATAATTTTATCGTCAAGATTGTGAGAATTATCCTATTTTAGATCATTTTCAAGATGTATAGAACTAGTATCAACTCATTATTAGAGAATTGTTTAAGTTCATCAAGACAAAAAATCTCCTTGTATGTGTTACACTATTCAAATATTTTTATTTAGTGAGTCAGATGTTTGATCTACAATATAAATAATGAATTATAATAAATTCATGGGTAGACTTAATGTTTGTATAGTGTATATATTGTAATGATACATATTTATCACTGTGTTTTTTGACATAAATTAGACATTTTTTTTTATAAAAATGCATTTCATCTCTATTTTATTGTCAATTTTTTTACACAAAAATTAATGTTTCAGATTAGATCAGATCAAATAGTATTTGCAAATTTAAGTTCTCTATATTTTTTCAACTATTTAATAAAATATTTTACTAGTTCAAAACCTACATCAATACATATATCTTCTTTTAGTAAATTTTTGCTAAAACATTATTCTTCAGAGTCAATGTTTTATGCAATTAAATTAAAATAAAATAAAAAATTATTATTATTATTACTATATTAGAAATAGAATGAGACAACTGAATAGAAAAAATATTGATTAATTAGCATAAATTTGCGGAGTGAGACTTTTTTAAATTGATTATATATTAAAGACAAAGAAAATAAAAAATTAGAATTTAATTGGAATATTTTTACATCTAATAAGACAATTATTTTGTTGTTGTTTATTTTGAAAACTTTTAATTTTTAAAATCCGCTTAAAAAAATATATGTACTTTTTTAAATTATTTTTCTAAATAACATTTACACTAATTATTGACTTCTTTTGCTTATTATGACGCAAATATAAAATCAAATATCAAATATGAATACTCTTGAATTTTGGGCTGATAATTTAGTTTTGAAATTAATTTACAAGTTATTAATGTTGAGACAAAATCTCTTTTAAATGATTTTAATGATAACAAAATTATTGATTATGATTCTTGTTAATGATTAATTTGTGCTCTTGAGGGAATTAATACTAGAAAAATGGTTTCTCTTCAAAAGAAACAAAATCTGAGTCAATCCAACAAGTTTTTCAAACTCGATAGACTAGATGATGAACCCTAAAAAAGGATGAACCAACAAATATGCAAAATGTTCAAAATCACTATAACAATGATTTTTTTATTAAAAGAGAAGTTAAATCGGTGTTAGAGTTTAAAAGAAAAATAAAAGATAACTGAAGAGGACAAAGGCAGAGGATAATCAAAGAAGGATGCACTGTAAGAGGATGAACCTCCAGCTCTCTTCATCCTCGTATGACGAAAATGGTTCTACCTTTTCAAAGTACATAAAACTTGTACTAAATAAGACCAAAATAGAATCTGACATGTCTTGAAGAACGAAAAAGCAAAACGACAGCTAAGGCCCAAACTTCAAGGAGGTTTGAATCTCTTATATGATGATGGACTGTATTCTCATTCTCTTGCGCTCAAACAAGACAAAAGACAGTTGGATGACATTTCTGTAATTAAGATTATTAGCCTTGGATTTTTTGTTAAGTCCCCAACGGTCATGAAACATCTTAACACATGGATAGACTATCTTACAACTCTATAAAAGGAAGAGTGCTCTTCTTCATTGAACACACAACTACAAAGGTTACAAAGAGAAAGTCTAAAGCTGTCAAGAGCATTCTCATCATCTCTTTATACTTTCTATAATCTTACACTAGATATTTGAAATATCTTTTTAGAAAGTGTTAGTAAAGAGAAATATCATAAACATCATCAAACCATATTGTAATTTCCAAGCGAGTTACACTTAGAAATAGTTGAAATATGTGAGAAGAGATTGTAAGATTGGTGAGGCTCTAGAACACATAAATTGTAATTGACATTTGTGAGAGATTGATCGTTTTGATCCTTAGTGAAATCTCACAAGTGTGTGAGGACTGGACGTAGTCTTCATTGGGTGAACCAGTATAAAGTTGTGAGTGTCATTCTCTATCATCTCTCTATTTTTTAGTAATCAGTTCATACTCATAGTTTGTTTTAAATTTCCAACATCTGACTTTCGTCTTCTCCACGAGGATACTCATTTAAACACTTAAGAAAATATTAAAATTGCAAATATCTCTATTCAACCTCCCTCATAGTGATATTTTAGCCACTTCAATTAATTTACGTCTAAGTTAGAAATTTAAGTGTTATGAATTTTAATTAAAAAATAATAAATAAAATATAATTTAATTTTTAATATTAAATAAATTAATTGTGTATATTTTATATTATTTTAATATAATTAATTATGAATACATATAATAAAGTATTTTTTTACAATTATTTAAATTTGACATGTATCATGTAGATTCATTATCCTTCATTCTTCATATGTTGAGTATGATTATTAGAGTCGTCTATCTTATGTGATAATGAATATTATATATATTAGGTGAAAGTAGATTTGAAGTCAATATATATATATATATATATATATATATATAATATATATTTAATTGTAATTTTGATATTTGTTTTTATCAATTTGTAAAATAGAGACATTTATTTTAATTAATAGACACTAGTTTTACATTTTTAGCACATCTTACATCACATCTATTTATAATTGTTATGACTTTTAACATAGTTATCAAGTCAAAAATTATTTTGATGTAATTATCAAGTTATTTATACATTTAGTATAAGCAAAGGTGGTATGTGCGAATTAAATTTTATATATAAACAATGTAAATCTTTTTATTTATAAAAAATATGTTTTTTTATTAATGTATGAGCTATATGTATAATTTGTAAGAGATTAGACTAAAATTTAATTTTTTTTAATATCTTTTATTTATGCGACATATAATATTAATATAATAATACATTAGTTATTTATATATAATTAGTTAAATTATAAAAATAAATAATAATTTTATAAATTAAAATTGAAATTTATAAAAGATTTTATAGCAATTTTATAAATATTAACTAATATCGTCGTATTTTATCGTATTATATTTAGATGTAAAGTAGTTTAAAATAACTCATATCAATATTATTTTTTTAGTTAAAAAATTAGTGAAATTTTAAAATATATAATTTTATGAATCAATAAAATTAAAAATATTAAAATTACATTATATATTACATAGTCACCACGAAATAAAAAGAAATAAACGAATGAATGAGTGAGTAAAGGAAGAGGAATTTCACGGCGAAAAAGGTGGAGGTGATTGAGGGACTTCGTGAATGATTTTAAATGCTTCGTGAATGATTTCAAATATACAAAATAACTTTTAGAAAGACTGCTTATTTAAATAATATTTTTTATCCATTATTTTATTGTTTGGAAGTTCCTAGATTCAATATTGTATTAATTGAATTTGATAAATTTTTTAAATTAGTATTATATGAAAAGTATAAAAAAAATTAATTTTTTTTTTGTGAAATAAAAAAATTTAAATAAATTTGAAAAAATAATCTCATATGTTTCACTTGGCCCACAAACTTTTAAGAAATTTTCATAATTGAAATTTATTTTTTGAAACTTCTTTATACTCATTTTTTTTTTTACTCCTACAAAATATGTGATGAGGCTAATAATTAATAGATTTATTAAATTAACATCTATATTCACATTATTTAATTTTGTCGTCGTATCACCGCATATATATTGCACTTTATAATAATTTAATTTAATGATTTAGCAAATATATTTTAAGAATGTTGACAATCAATTATCAATTATGCAATTAATTTTATGATTTAACAAATATATTATACAAATATAAATACACGAGGTAAAGCAAAATTGTTTATTCACTAATTTAAGATACTAATTCAAGATTTCAGGGATTATGTTAATAAACAGTAACAACATCTCCAATTGTCATATTTCAAAAGATTCACTTTAAGTTGTAAAATTTAATTGCATTATTAGATAATTTTCGTATAATTTTAAATTTAATCAATTATGATTTTTTTTTCAATTTATTATTTTTTTAAAATTTATTATAACTACAAAAAAATTTTTTTTTAAAATAAGACATATACAAAAAAAGTATTTAAAAAAATTCACATAAGTTTTTCTCATTCATACATTGCTATTAAATGGCTCCTATAACATCTAATCATAAATTCATATTTATGCAATTCTTACAAACGTTGCTCCAATGGATAAAATGTTACTTTATTGTTTTTTAAAAAAATAATATTTTTTTCAACAAATTCTATGCAATTCACTTTGCCACTAAAATTCCTCCAACAAGGAGAAAAATTAAGGTAAATGTTCATCTTGCCAGGGAAGCCTACGATCTTCTGCATGGATCCCACACTAACATCATGTCCTTCGAATTGATTTTCTGTGTTTTTCTTTCTGCATTTTGATTTTTCATTCTTCCTGCAATTTTATATCATTAATGGATGCATTTTATTTTCACTTAGGTTTTCGTTGTTTGTTTCATCATTTTATTTTACTTATTTATAATGTTTTATTTTACGATTAATGTGTCTGTGTTTTTTTTTTAATTTGAACCCTAAACTACTGGTCTTCTTTTTCATTTTCAATTGAATAGGTGATTAACTACTAAGTGTATAATTGAGTTTGGAGGAGGCAAAATTGATTTTAGATGTGAATAATTGATTTTGACATGTTTAGTTGATGTTTAATTGTTCTAAGTAGAATTAATTTTGCCTCTAGAAATTATTCTATCTTGAAGTTAGAATTTGGAGCTGCTTCAATTCACTTTAAGCCACATCATCAATTCATTCACAATCAATTTTGTTACCATATTATCAAACACACACTAAGCATATGTTTGGAATGACGTTTGTAGTCAATTTCTCACACTCCCATGCATTTTGGCCGTGATTTAGAGAAGCTACTCTTTGGAGAGTTTTAGTGGACATGATTCTGAAACGTGATTTTGCATTTTTCCAAACACATATTAAGAGTTTTGAAATAATTGCAGCACCATGGATTTTATTCAGGCTAGTCAACCTGAGCTGGAACAATCCTTAAAGGACTAGATTCTATGTTTGAAGTTGAGAACAGATTCTGTGACCAGGTTTCCCTTGTCTTATGTTACTAATATGCCATTCAAAATCTTGACTATCAATATAACTAGATGTGTATGTAGTCTTTTTTTCCAACCTTTGAATCATGTCAAATCATATTTATGATCATGCTTGATTAGGAAAATATCTAATATACCATAGACACTCCATTCAATATTAAACATGTGTTTGTTTGAGTATTTAAATACTACTTTTATATATGTCAACTATCAAATGGAGCATCAGAAAAATGATATTATTGACAGAAAGTGTGTATTAACAGATTCTTAGGCAAGTGCAAGTTTTGTTTATCATAATCTTAGATTTTAAATAAAATGTCTTTATTAGATCCCTTCCCAAATATGGTCTAGCCTTCTAGCATTTTGTGTATTTTAATCACTAATTTCTCCACTATGATATGATATTTATGTACGTGGTGCTTGACTATAATGAAAGGAAGAAAAACTCTGCAAAGTTGAGCTAGTTCCAAAGCGTTTTCTCTTTGCACCTTATAAAATAGAGTATATTTACAAAATCTGTTTCTATGACCATACATATGGTATCGATTGGTCCCATAGATCTTTATATTTTCACGGTACTCCATTTTCTAGATTCTTGGAACCACTTTAACTTGTATTTTACATACTTTATTCCATTGCAATACCTATGCTTAGCCTTTTTATTTCTTTGATTGCCTTCATATAATGCATAAGAGTTTTGTTCTCCTAATTGTCCATGCAAAATGACTGTTGAGTCAAACAAGAGACATAGTTTCCATTTTAGATATGTCTTTCTTATTAGCCTTTTCCTTGGTCATTATACTTGTTCACAAGAGACTTGTCCAAACTGTGGCTCTACGAATGTTCCATATCCTTTGAGCACGGACCCCAACTGTGGGGATCCATACTATAGGCTTCGTTGCAATCCCCATTCTCAAAAGCTTTACTTTGACACTCTCAATGGAAGTTCCTATGTTGTACTCAGAATCTTGTCTTCAATCCAGCGTATCGTGGTGCAGCCACCACCTTGGTTACCTGGTTCATGTGTCACACAAGACATGCCGGTAAGCAATGGTATTTGGTTAAATCAGTCCCTTCCTTTCAAAATAACTTCATCTAACACAGTATTCCTCTTCAACTGTTCCCCTCGCCTCTTGATTTCTCCTCTTAACTGCACTTCATCTAGTATTTGTCATCGTTACTTGGAAAATTCGGGTCACATTGACACTAAGCGAGCACTTGAGTGTGCAAGTGGTCTTCACCCATGTTGCACCTTTGTTACTGGTGGTATGCCTTCGGCTTACAAGATTCGTCTTCACGATTCCGGTTGCAAAGCATTCAGAAGCATCCTTCATTTGGACCAAGACAAACCTCCTAATCAGTGGGAGGAAGGCTTAGAGATTCAATGGTCTCTTCCACCTGAACCTGTCTGTAGGGCACAAAGGGATTGCTCTAGAGACTCTAAGTGTTCACCTTCTGGTAGAGATGCACTCTTTCGCTGTTTTTGTAATAAAGGATTTCATTGGGATCCTTTTGCAGCAACCTGTGTAAGGTACAAGAGAAAATCCAAATGGAAAACCAGCTTGGTTGTCTCAATAGGGGTTATTGCTTTTTTCTCATTGGCTGTGGTTCTTGTCGTCATCACAAAGTCCTTCAAATTTAAACACTACAACAACAGGGAGAATCAGGCCAAGGAAAGAAAAATTGTTCTGAAATCAAACACTGGTGAGAAACCTTACAGGATGTTTCAGCTGAAAGAGTTGAAGAAAGCAACAAACAGTTTCTCACAAGACAGGATCCTAGGAAGTGGTGGCTTCGGTGAAGTTTACAAAGGTGAACTACAAGATGGAACGTTGGTAGCTGTCAAGAAAGCTAGAGTTGGTAACCTTAAAAGCACACAACAAGTGCTTAATGAGGTTTCAATACTATCTCAAGTCAATCACAAGAACCTAGTCAGACTCTTGGGCTGCTGTGTGGAATCTGATCAGCCTTTGATGATCTATGAGTATATCTCAAATGGGACCCTCTATGACCATATTCATGGTAGGTATCCCAATTTTTTGGATTGGAAAAAAAGGCTCAAGATTGCTTTTCAAACAGCTGAAGCATTGGCTTATTTACATTCTTCTGCACACACCCCAATTTACCATAGAGATGTTAAATCAACAAATATACTATTAGATGATGAATTCGACGCAAAAGTTTCAGATTTTGGACTCTCGAGATTGGCTAACCCGGGACTTAGTCATGTGTCTACGTGTGCTCAGGGGACACTAGGGTACTTAGATCCAGAATATTATCGCAACTATCAGTTAACTGATAAAAGTGATGTTTATAGCTATGGAGTTGTGCTGCTGGAGCTTTTGACTTCACAGAAAGCGATAGACTTCTCTCGTGATCAAGATGATGTAAACTTGGTAATTCATGTGAGTCAATATGCAAGCAATGGTGCAATCATGCAAGTGGTTGATCAAAGGCTTCTTCTTCTATCTTTGGAACCTTCAAGTGGTAAATTGATCACAAGCATAAGACTCTTTTGGGAGCTTGCACATGATTGTCTTAGGGAGAAGAAAGTTGATAGGCCTTGTATGAGGGATATTGTTGAACGCCTCCTAATCATAATTAGGATTGAAGATCAATAGGGAAGTATGCAGAATGTGGTTTCTGTTTGATAGTAAGTGTATTGTGTAATAGAAGCCTAGTATTTAATTAATGAGTTGTGTTATTTTGCCGTAAACTAAAATGAGAAAATAAAATTCAACAATTTGAATGATTAATGTTGTTCATATATATGGTAATTACGCATAGTAGATGTAGATGGTTAATTGATATAACAAGGTTATAACCATCCACAGACCAATTAACTACGGTTTTAAATGTCATTAATCATGATTTTCAAGTGTATATTTGAACACAAATTGTGGTTTTTAGATATCATATATATTTGAAAATCTGAAAATCATATAAATTTGAATAGAACTTGGATGGTTATGATGGACACGATGTATATTTGGACAAATGAAAATCATGGTTATTGGTGTTTATAATGAGTTGTGACATATTATTATATTCATTGTTAATGAGTTGTGACATATAATTACTCACATATTTAAATGTTGTTAACAATTCAAATTGTTGTATATTTTTGTTGTTAATTTTGTGTTTTAAAATGTTTTTTCTTGTCGTTATTTACTGTGAAATAAGATTGTATTGTTTTTTCTCACATAATTTCAGCTCCAATACAATCTAATACTCTTTAAATATATAAGATAAAATTGAATTAATAAAAGTTGATACATTGTGTTTAAAATTTAGACAAAATACATCTATTTTTATTGACATAAATGTATCTTATATTTAAGATAGAAGGAAGTAACAATAATTTTTTCAGTATTTTATTCTTTCAACATGTTTTTTTCATGACCGATCCAACAGTTATTGAGACCTAAAATTAAAATATAAAAAAATAGAGGACCATTTAATTCTAACAATATTTTACTATAATTTTATTTAAATTCTACGTTTCTTTTTTTTGAGATACAAAATATTTTAATTAAATATATCAATGGTTATATCTTTTTATAATTGTGAGGCATTTTATTTGTACTATTTAAGATTTTTATTTTTTTATACCTAAATATACATGTGAAAAGTTAATTATTTTTTTGAAACTTAAAGCCATGATTTTTCTAGCTTTGACCTTGGGCAAACCATGACATTTTCACCACTTATATTTATTTTTTTGACAAAGTTTCACACATGAATTCGTTTTATGGTGGAAAACTTGATTACCGGTGGAAAACTTTTTAAGGCAAATATCTAACTTTAAAAGAGTGGGATAAGTCAAAAGCTATGTCATTAGCTCCTATAATGCGTTGCATAATTCTTTCAAGTTTCCAATAGTTTATTCAACTCCTAAAACGTTTAAAATTATTTTTTTAATTTTTAACAAGTGTTCTAAAAAGAAAGAACACATGTTAATCTATTAAAAAAAACACACGTTACCAAGATCCTTTTTGATAATTTTTAAAAAAGAAAATATTTTTGCTTTGAAGTATATGAAGATTACTGATTAGGCTACTGCTAGGCATAATTTATTGAATCGATGCTCCATTGGTGAAGCCAATAAGTCACCAGTAAACAAATTATAGTTCACATATTTAAATTTATGTGTGAATCACTATACTTGAACTTATATATTAGATTTTCTGCAAGTACGTGAAAAGAATTACAGTACGTGTCGTAAATTTATACATTAATAAAATTGATGAAGGCTTTTGGAGTAGGGTTCTTCAAATAAAATATTTGGAATTTCTTCAAATTCACGACAACAACCATCCCTATTCCATTAAAGTAGAATCAATGTATCGTCAAAGTTGTAAGTTATATCATATAACATATTTCTATTAAACTTATTAATCTCTAGATTTATCTTAAAATCAGAGAAATAATATTCACACCAAAATCAGATATCT
Source organism: Cicer cuneatum (assembly GCA_037974295.1). NCBI lineage: Eukaryota > Viridiplantae > Streptophyta > Magnoliopsida > Fabales > Fabaceae > Cicer > Cicer cuneatum. The sequence continues at coordinate 66,746,027 of JBBPBO010001986.1, read as the reverse complement.
TCAATTGATGAATTCATGGTATTCACAATTATTTTGAAGTTGATTTAAAAAATAATAGAAAAAATTGTATTTATTTCTTACGAGGTCTTCTTAAATGACATTTGCAGTCCATTTAGTTTTCAAAATACACTTACATGTACTCACTAAAAAAATATTATCCCAAAATTAGAAGTAGTGTAAGTGTCATTTAAAGAGAACTTAATACAATTTCCCCAAAATAATATTATGCCAATGGAGCCCCTTTATCATACGTTTTGTGGGTTCTTCTTCTTTTCCTCTATTGAGAAAGATGAAGATGAAGGTGACCCTTTTGTTGTGGGTTTTAGTTGTTTTTGATTTTTCTTCTCATTCTCGAGAAATAGAGGCATTTCTAAAGCGAGAAATAGAGACATTAATTTTGGGTTCAAATAGGAACTAAAAGAAGATTTACTTGACAACTTAAACGCAATCAAAATTGTCTCCTTTTATAGAAAAATTCACATTCGCCCCCAATAAAATTACAATAGCTTGTGTCTGTGGGTTTGAGTTTTTCCAATGTGTTGATTGTGTTTAGTCATTGATGCTTAATTTGCCGAAGGTTTCAAATCCATTGTAGATTAAAAAAAAATTCAAAATTCACATTAAACAGTGATAAAGTTTAAATCTAATTTATATTGAGACTTTGTTCAACTTACAAAACACAACCTAAAAATTTTGATTTTCTTTATAATAAGATTTTTGTTATAAATAAAAGATTAATTAAAAATATAATTTATTTTGCTAAAAGTTTATTTAAACTTACCACATAAACATGGTAACAAGCACATCATCTTCACAACAGCCATGTGAGTTTTTTTATTGGACTTAAATGAAACTTAAAAAATATGAACATTAACATTCTAAAACTTAAAAGACTAGCTAGTGAAAAACAAATATGGAGAATTAATTTGCTACAATGAAATAACCTCAAAAATCGAATGAACAAATTTGACAACTGATACTGCAGTACTCGTTGATATCTTTCACCCACCCCTATCTCGAGATTCTAACGCATATTGTAGGAGTGCTATACCGAATACATAAAAAAACATTACTAAACTATGTGGTTACATTAAAATATTTTTATTAAGAGTCAGACCAAATCTCAATCATGGGGAGTACAACACTACTGCTCCAAACCAAAGGATTTATCCCTCGTCTCATTTCAAGCAGTTGATTTCCAAGGCATCTCTATCCCTGGTTTACAATAAAATATGGCAGCAACTTACAACCTCTCTCAAACCAGAAGGAGAAGCACAACAGAAAGTGAGCCATTGCCTGATATGAAATTATCTACGATAGCGGTGACGTTTGAAATTGAAGTATACATGCAGAATTCCACGTTCAAATGTGCACTTAAAACCTTTCTTGTGAGAATATTCCCATTCTTTATTTACAATGCGGAAAGCCTGTCATGGAAGACACAAGGAAATAAGTATTTTTACGGAAAATGTTAGTAGATAGTGCATTAGTAGAAGAAATTGAACTCATGATCTCCTTGACACCCCATCCCTTATATAAGGAAATAAGTAAACCCCAACCTTTATATAAGGAAATAAGTAAACCGATTAAAAGTTACACATTGTCAAGTGATCAAGAATGATAGACTTACTATATCTTCATATGGTGGCCCTGCATGGAATCTTATGATACAAGTCTCCCCATTGCTGCCATCTTTCTCAATAGTGTAGTTTGGAGCTTTTATCTTGTCTACAAGATCAGGATAGAAAATATTAAACTTGTACCCTTGCACAATCTTTGGAGGTGGGTTGTCATGATCATAATGAGTCTGGTTATATTTGTTCCACTCATATCCAGTGTGAACACGGTTGAAATACTTTGGCTTCCTTGGTCTGTACTTGTCATGCCACCAATAAACCTGCTCCAACATTTACCAGTAGGGTCAACAACTTAAAATTGAAAACAATCAGGAGAATTTACATATTTTATTTCTCCTTAAAATATCAAAATACATAATTGATATTGTATTCGCTGTCTCTAGTGCCAACTTTTATGGTGGAAAGAAGTCGCTGAAGGATATGGCAAAAGGATATTTGAACTGTTGGCACACAAAATTCCTCTATTACACTAATCCACAGTTATGACTTCCAAAAATCGAAACCATCCATTCTATCCTATCTTATGACATATTCTCTATCCAAGAAAAATTCAAAGTTCTAAGAATCATGGAGTGATTTGATGATTCTATTCCGCAAAGAGTGAAAAATTACATATATGGTCCATAAACAATACCTGAGAATCTAGGCTCACTTCGGCACCAGATCCAAACATTGCATCTCCATCCTCCATAGCTCCCATAGCTTTTATGGCTTTCATCTCAAAATGATCTTCAGATGGAGCTGGCTTTGATGCCATTGCTTCTTGAATTCGTCTTTGCTGCTCTTCTAATACAGCCATACGTTTTCGCTCCTATACGTACCAACATAGTGAAATCAAAATCTATATTCATAATATAAGTATGGGATCACCATTAATAACCATGCTTAAAAAGATTACCAGTATAGCTCTGTCCTCTTCAGGATCAATAGCTTCCTCATTTTCATCATCATGCAACAGTTGTGGTGAAAATGATCCAGCCTCATCTTCAGCTTCTTGATTCTCCCTAATGGGCTCGGGTGAAAATGATTCATCTGCAGAGCGGACTACCACAATAGAGACATACCAAGCAAATTTCAACAAGGATGAAGGAATAGATAGAGCCAATACCAAAAATCACAAACAACTAAACCACAACAAAAAGCACACACCATTGGCATCCTCCTCAGTATATGCTTCCTCAGGTATCGTGACATGAGCACTCCCCAGTTTATCTTCATCCTCCAACGGTTGCTCAAGACGTTGCAAATGCTTACGTAACATTTTAGCATGGATTTCCTTTAAGCAAGCCTATATTTGAAGCATGTTAGTAGTAATGCATTAAAACAAACGTTTAAAGGCACCTAAAAGAATGATAAGAAAATACTGTGATGTAGAATACCTTGGCCTTGTATATATGAAGGTGTTTTAAAATCGCTTCCCAGTACTCAACCACCTTTGCTGTACCAGTACGCATCTCTGATTCAATGTGAGCATGTAAGGCTTCCAACTCTGTACGTGTCTTTCCATGTAAAAGATCCTTCACATCTGGCTCAACACTGGAATGCAGACCCCTTTGTTCAGCAAGCAGCTCAGCAGGAGGTTCTTCTCCACGCACCCTAGCTCGATCAATTGCATCCTTTTTCCGAGCTTCAGCAAGCTCCCAATCGCACACCACAAGGAGAGCCTACATGAAGTTGTACAACAATAAGTCTTCAGCTTTTTTGAAGAAGGGGCCAACCATAATGACCACATGAGTTACATAAAAGGAAAAGGAAGAGATCATGAAAGTCATTGTTCTTTTGGTCTGCAATCGAACTCAAATTTTTATGTTGAAATTATCTTCGATGTGTTGTCAGATACGGTAAAACTTTTAAGTTACATAACCTGTGCAGGAGTAAAAACCATAAAACTAACAATGGAAACAGGCAATACCTCCCAATATTCCACATGGGTTGGCGTTGCCCTGTCAAGATCCAGATGCATTTTGATATCATCACGAAGTTCACTCATTTCTTTAACAGTCAAACCCTGCATGAAATCATTATTTAACTTGTATCAATAATATTAATATTCAGTTGTATATCTGTAGTCTCATACTATGTGATGTTAAAACAATTAAAGAAATAAAAAAATAGAATGAAAAGAATAGAATGTTGCATATTAACCTTAAAAACCATGTACGGTTCATTTATTTCTATATCTAAATCATCAGAGCCATTGAGATGCTTCGTCAAGACATCGATTGGTCTGGCACGCCCTTCACGCAGTCTAATCTCTGACCTAACTTTGCTTTGATCAAAATGGAACTGCAGATTAAATAGTCTAAGTCAACAAAAAGTTAATACTACTACTAAACAAGAACAAATGTAAGGGAACTCAAAGCACGGTACCTCCTCTTCCTTCTTTTCCCAGTCCTGGAACTCAGCTCGAGCACGTTCTCTAGCTAACAATGCCTGGAAGAAAGAGTTTACCAAATGCCAATAAGATAACATAGTCTGTGACACCACTAATCTAACACTTATGCCAAGCCTTGACTTGACTCTTAAATATTGCCACCACATTTGAGCCTCAAATTCCCGAGTGAAGTTGAGTTACAGCATCACCGGTTAAAGAAAATAACTGATATGCAGCCTAAAATTTTTTCCCCAAATACAAGAACTGATATGTAGCCTTGATATAATTGGTATGCCATATTAGAATAGAACGGAAAACTTTTACGGTGGCTAAATAGAAGATTTTCTACCAACATATTAAAATTATAAATTGATCACAGTTGAAGTTTAGGGATTTCGTAAAGGAAATAACAGAATATATTTAACAAATAAGACTGAATTTTGTTTTATCAATATAAGACTGAATAACTGAATACTAGACACCAATCTGAGACTCTGGTTTTACTAATATGTCAGGTATAGAACATAGTAACACACTACCACTAGTAGAACAATACAAGCTTAGGCTAATCATAGTTAATGCGACATAAATAATATTATCATAATGCCTATTAAGTATTAAAAACCAAACAATGAGAAAGGACTTGCCATTTCTTCTTCGTGCCGTGCTTTCTCAAGTGCCCTTTCCTCTCTCCTCTTCTTCACCTTTTCAATTTCTGCCTGTATTGTAATTGTGAATATAGTAATAGTAAGCAACAAGAACAATTAGTTGTTTGACCATTAGTAACAAATCACAGAACCAAACAAATTGTGAAAACAAAGAAGAAACGTGCAAAGCCTTACATCAAGCACAAGTTTACCTAAATAAGGCTAGTGAATTGCTGAACTATCATAATTTTCTTAGTTAAGGTTTAACAAAACTCAACAAACCAGACTTCATCCAGAATAAAATGGATATTGAAGAAAATGGCAGTTCCCGATAAAATAAAATCAGCATTTTCAGAAAGTGAAAAGGTTCAATGAGGGATGAAAATAGCCTATTGTGTACACCGGTCAAAGCAACAATAATAGGAAGCTGGGTAGCAAGCAACAAAAATATTCAATCTGAAACATTTACATTCAGAAAGCTAAGAGTATGTTTGAAGTGAGGGTTTTAGAGGACTAAGTGTATATTTTGGTATATATTTGAGATTTAAAAAAATGAAAGAAACATAATATACGATCATATAACATTTCAATCACACTTTATTTGTTTTAAGAAACATTTTATGGCTTCCTTAATTTAGAAAAGAAATATAAGTCCTCCCTTCCCCATCTAAAAAAATCCTTCATCAAAACGTAACCTAACCAGATACGAATACCAAGAAATGTACATACACAAAAGTAAATTTGTGAGAATAAAATGCATACCATCCTATCTTTTTGCCTTTTCTTCTCAGCCTTAACTGAAAAGGAATCAATAGATACACCTTGAGTAACATCACGCTCAATCTTCTTGCGCCAAACAAACCTACCAATAACATTTTTTTAGGTTTATAAATTGTATATGTTCTCGTATGGGCGACCAGTAGTGCAATATTTAAGTACAATTATATAATAAAGGATCTAACATAAGTTTAACTCAATCACCCAAACAATAAAAATAACAATGGCAAAGGGGAAAAAATTAAAGGAGAAACGTACTTTTCATTGAGATTAGAATCACCAAATGGATTAGAGTCATTTGAATAACCCGATACCGTATTAGTCTTTAATTTTTTTGCTACTTTCATAGCCTGACCAGAAAACAAAGAAGAATGAACATAAAATTCAACATATGAAATCAAATCACAGATAAAATTAAAAATTAAAAACAAATTGAAACCTTTCTCTGAGCCTTTTTAGCCATGTACTGTGCAATTTCGTCTTCGGTGATTGTTCTCGAACACTTTTTCTTTCTTCCACTCCTACCATCTTCGTCACTCGAATTATCCGAATCCCGCCGTGACCCGCGACTAGTTCTCCAGCGGTGGTTGGAGTCGGACTCTGATGCGGAGTCATCGGATCTCGTTGGTCTTCGACCTTTTCTACTACTAGCGGTCATGAAAAAGAAATAAACTAAGGGAGAGAAGGAAGAGGAATCTGATGGCCGAAGAGGTGGAGGTGATTGTTGGGTTTTGTGGATGATTTCAAATATACAAAACACTCTTTTAGAAATCCTGCTGTTAAGTCCTTAATCTCCTATTTAAATAATTTATTTAAATAATCTTTTTTATGTTCCGTCTCGGAGTTCTTACCTTCAATATTTTATCAATTGAATTTGATAAAAAAATTTAAATATTTTATGAAAAGTATAAAAAAAATTTAAAAATTTTTGAATTTCTTTTGGTGAAATAAAAAAAATCGAGGAAAAAATAAAAAAAAAAGTTGTAAATCATTTTTATTTGAAAAAGTTGAATGTTTTTATTAAAAATTTTGAGAAAAAATAAAAAATATATTTTTTGAAAAAAATAAAAAAAAATAATATTGTAGAATATTTTATTTGAAAAAAAATCAAAAACTGAATTTGAGAAAATAATCTTATATGTTTCGTTGACTACAAAATTTCAAAGATTTTTTATATTTGAAGTTTTTTCTCTAAGACTTATTTATAATTTTTTTTAATTCCTCTGATATATGAGTTGACGTAAATAATTAATGGATTTATGAAATTAACTGATATATTGACAATATATTTAATTTGTCATATCATCAGCATATATATTGCACTTTATAATTTGATGATTTAACAAATATATTTTAAGAATGTTGACAAATGTAAATGCATGATTAGAAAAAATATTAATTAATTAGCAAATTTGCAATGTGAGACTTTTTTAAATTGATTATATATTAAAGACAAAGAAAATAAAAAATTAGAATTTAATTTAAATATTTTTACATCCAATAAGACAATTATTTTGTTGATGTTGTTTATTTTGAAAAATTTTAATTTTTAAACTCTACTTAGAAAAATATATGTATTTTATAAAATTATTTTTCTAAATAACTTTTACACTGATTTTTTTTTACTTCTTTTGCTTATTATGGCACAAATATAAAACCAAATATCAAACATGAATACTCTTGAATTTTGGATTGATAATTTAGTTTTGAAATTAATTTACAAGTTATTAATTTAATTCTAAGTTATAAATTTAAGTGTTGTGAATTTTAATTAAAAAATAATAAATAAAATATAATTTAATTTAATTTTCAGTATTAGATAAATCAACTGTATATATTTTATATTATTTTAATTAAATTAATTATGTATATAATAAAGTATTTTTTTACAATTATTTAAATTTGACATATATCATCCAGATTCATTATCCTTCATTTTTCATCTATTTAGAGTTATGTATCTTATCTGATAATGAATATTATATATGTTAGGTGAATGTAGATTTGAAGATAATATATTTATTTAGTACATTTAGTTGCAATTTTGGTCTCTATTTTCATTAATTTGTAAAATAGAGTTATTTATTTTAATTAGTATGTACTAGTTTTACATTTTCAGCACATCACGCTTATTTATAGTTGTGACTTTTGACGTTAAATTATAAATTTTACAATGGTTAAAATTGACCGACAACGTAAAAACATTTATACAATAAGTATATTTTAAATGATGTGATATATAATATTATTTTATGTATAACCATGCATTAGTTATTTATACACGGTTAATTAAATTAAAAAATAAATAATTTTATAAGTTAAAATTAAAATTTACACAATATTTTATAGCAATTTCATAAATATTAATTAACATTATCAAATTATATAAATTATATGTAACATTGTTTAAAATATCTCACATCAATAATTTTTAGTTAAAAAATATGAAATAGAGACGAAAACCATGAGATTTTAAAACATGTACAAATTTCACGAATTAATGAAGACAAGAGTATCAAAATTACACTATATATTACATATTTAATATTAATTTGATTAATAAACATTTAAAATTAAATAAGAAATTAGATCAATATTAATTTTTTTAATTTAATGTGGTTATCCATTTAATATTGTCATATATGGTTAATTTAAAGTACAACATTTAATTTAAAGTATATTACGTATTATTATAGATTGAACCATGATGGTATTGTTAAAGAAAAAATATCTATAATAAATGTGGTATATCCGTGTAAAAAAAAATTGTGAATAGCATATGTAAAGGGGAGAAATATATAATAATAATAATAATAATATTGATATTATAATAGTTAGATACTATTTTGATATATCTTTACTAAAATAATAAAATATATCAAGTAATATTTTGAGTTTGTTATTATATATTTTTTTTTAAAATATACACAATTTGTTCTTGTAACAATACAATATTTCATTATTTATTTTTATTAAATGCATAATCATTTAAATATTTCACACATATTAATAATTTTTTAATCAATTGCATTTTTTGTTTAGATAAACTCTCATTTTAAAGTTTTGATGAAAATAAATAAAGGTTAATTAAGATCGTTAATTATGATTCTAAAATATTATGTTAATTTAACTTGTGTTTTTGAGTGTATTAATCCAATATAAGATTCACGCAAAACCAAAAAATCAGCATAATAAATAACAGAAAACATTGTTGACACAATCTGACAAACGGAGAATGTTCTATAGGTTCAAATATGGTCATGATAGCATAAAAATCAATCAATCTTCATTACTTAATTGAAGTTATCACCTCTGTAATTTAGATCAGTATTATGAGTATTTGACAAAGAACATATATGATCAATTACAATCAAAAAAAGTGATCCGAATCACAAAGAAAAAATGTCATGAATCAAGTTGTCCATGTAAGAACAGAGTTACACCTAAGAGGGGGGTGAATTAGGTGTTGGACAATTTTTCTGTTTTTAGAGTTTTGGAGAATGTTTAAGTGATTGTTTAAAATTTGTTTAATCTTGTTGTGTTAGTAAATGAAAACTGTAAATGACATAGGGTAAAAACACACAGAAATTTATCCTGGTTCCCCTTACAACCAAGGGTACATCCAGTCCTCTTGCACCCCACAAGAGATTTTCCAATATCTGTTAGAATAAGTACAAGTCTAACCCTAAGACTTCAATTACAAATTCCTAACACTCTGCCTAAAATAGCACACCACTATCTTAGTTTACAACACTTGAAGAAAATACACCACTTTCTTCAAACAATAACTTTAATGATTTTTACAACAATGTTCTTAATTAAGAACAACAGAATATAATAGTTTGTGCAAGGATATCAATCCAATATACTTTCAAGTACAATAGAGAACCTTTCTCAATGATATGAAAATGTAGAGCATGTACTTGAAGTATGAAAATATAACTTTGAAAAGATCACAAAATATTTCAGAAAGTTGTTCAAAGTTCGTGGTAGGATTGATTGGTTTGAAACTGAAGTTTTGAAGTATTTATGTTCCAAGGTAACACTTCAGATCAATGGCAATGATTCCCAAACGTTTTGATGAACTTGTGCAATGTTTCAAAACTGAAAAGTTGCATTGTTTCGAAGTTGTATTCGAATACAGTCCCAGTGTATTCGAATACACTTCTATAACGTTCTGTTTGTATTTGAAATTTGAATGTTTGTAGTCGAATACAAATACGGGATTTTTGCCACTGACTTGAGTTGTATTCGAATACACAAAGTTGTAGTCGAATACAAATGTTTCAAAATAGCTACTGACTTGCAATCTGTATTCGACTACGACACTTCATATTCAAATACAGATCTTCAGTTTTAACTTCTGATTTATAGTCTGTATTCGACTACGATACCTTGTATTCGAATACAGATTTCCAGTTTTGTAAAAACTTTATTTTCAAACAAGTTTATGTTATTAAATATTTTCATAAAATATTTTAATGCATATGCTATCAGAAGGTTTTCATAATATTGTACTTAAACTGTATTTTGATTTAATATCAAATGCTTTTACCTAAATATAAATTTGAAAGATAAGTTGCTTAAAATCCTTTTTCTTTTCGATCAAGGATCTTTTTGTCTTCATCAAAAATGTAAATCTTTAAATTTCAGTGCAAGCAAGACTGAACAGTCTCCAGTTTGACTGTCAAGACTAATAAACGATATTGACAATGTACAAGGCATCAGGACAGCTTCCAGTATGTTCAAAAATACATCCAGATTGATTATAAATCTCCAGGAAACTCAAAAGCTAAAAGTCCAGATTGATCATCAATCTCCAGCAACTTCATTACAGTTTTCTGCAACAACTTTTCATGATCTTTTCAAATCTGTTTTAATCAAGTTCAAGACTCCAATTCAAGCTACAAAGCATCATCACATATCTACAATATTAAATGATCATTAAGCTCAAAAGAATATGATAAAGAACAAAAGATCCAGTCCAGTCAAAACATAAATTAAAAATAGTCAAAAGCTTGATTATTTTTAAACAAAATATTAGCTCTGGTCAAACCTGACAAGAGCACTTCCAACGGCGCTATTGATCTCCATTTACTGCTCTCAAGCATATAAAAGGAAGGTTAATGCTCAAGGAAAATGTAGAAGTTCAAATGTTAATCAATTGATCAAATCATTCGCTCACATACTTGAAATTCTCCAATTTCACAAAAGAGTTAATTCTATTTTTAGTTCAATACATTGTTATACTTATTTTGAATCTCTTATAAAGAATCTAATCTCAAACACGAGTTGAGATAACTCAGATTCTAAACAAACAATCTCATTATCATTGTGTAAAAACTCAAAACTATAAGTGTTGAGTATAATTTGAGTAGATTGTAAGAAATCATCTTATGGTTAAAAGGTGAAGTGTAAACTTAATAGAACTCACAATTTTAATGGAAGAAAAAAGTATTTTGCATTGTTCTATCAAAACTCCTATCTAAAGATTGATAGGGAGACTGATTGTGTGTTTTTATGGGTGGAAAGAACACAAATTGTAAACAGATCAAGATTGATCTAGACTAGGTGCTGTAAATCAGGAAGGTTTTTGCTTTAAACACTTAGTGAAAAATCTCACAATTGTGAGGACTGGACGTAGCCCAAGTTGGGTCAACCATGATATATTCTTGTGTGGTATCTCTTATCCCTTATCTCTTTATTAAGTTTATTGATTTTCAAGCTAAAACACAAACTGTTTTTCTGATTTTTACTAACCAGTAACGTTCTCCGTTTTTCTGATAAAACCAAGAACGTTATTCGTTTTCTGCTTTCTTACCCAAGAACATTCTTGAGTTCAAATCTTAAGTTTTTCAGGAAATTTTAAAAAGGGACATTTACAATTCAAACCCCCCTTCTTTGTAAATCGATTTTGCTACTTCATTTTTAACCTCCTATTTTTTTTTTTATCAATTTACGAAATAGATTCTTTTATTTTAAAAACTGACATTTTTTTTTGTTTATTATTCAGTTTTTTTAATTAAGACAATATGACATGCTTTAAATAACACAACGATATAGAATACTCAACACCCGTGAAACTGCAATAAAATCATCTAAAAACTTAATTTTCAACTTCAATTTTGTGAATTTTTCATTTTTGTAATGTAATTAATGACGTATGAATATATAATGCTTCTAGATGATTCTATATTATTAAATCGTAAGTTTTTTATTATTTAAAATATGTAAATCTTTATTTTTTAGTTAAAAAATATGATAGAGAAACAAAAAGTGTAAACTTTTAAAACAGGATTATTAATGTCGTGGATTGGTGAAAATAGAATGACAAAAACTACATTTAAATCTATTTTTTTTAATAAAAATATTCCTATTTAATTTTCTAGTACAAAACATAAATTATTTTATTCTTATTTATTATATAAGTAATTATAGAAGTGAATATGTAACAGTAAAACATTATTTAGATAAATCTATTTATTTGAATATAAATTAAATTAAACAAAATGATTCTAATACATTCTAACAAAATTTAATAAAAGTAAATGATTAATTACATATATGAAAACTCATCAAGGATGCATAATGACTTTGATTGGACAAATGATGAACATAACAATTATAAATATGTTTGATTTCCGAGAGATATAGGAAAAATATAATATCTAAAGACAAAGAAAAATAGTATTATTGGACGAATTATAACGAATAATGTTGATTATAATTTGAATCCATTACTTTTTTTATTTGTCAAAAATTAGATCAATTTTAACTCTAATAATTTAATAATTGAGAAATTTTAATACCAATTCGAAAAACCCGCGACTCGGCTCATGGAAGAAAGTTTTACCCCATATCCTCCTTTTATACCTATATCCCCGCACATTTTTTAAAATACCAATAATACCCTGTCTATTTTTTACTATTTATGTAAATTTAAAGTATTTTTTTTTACCCCCCAAAGATTTCCGGAGCTCGAAAAACAAAGATTCCCGGTAATTACCGGAAAACTTGGAAAAAATTTTCCGGAAAAAATGAGTATTTATAACTACCGGAAAACTTCCCTACAAGTTTTCTGGAAGTTTTTTTTTTGCCAATTTTTTTTTATTAATTTTTTTTTTAATTTTTTTTATAAATATGGATAATCCGCTGGTATTATCTAATAAAACATGCGTTGATACTACCAACGTTTTTAACACATAACAAGTATGAATAATTATAATTTGTATCGCAAAAATCTATTATTGTCATTAATTATTATAATTTATTTTATATTTTATTTCAGATATTTGATACACGGGAAGCTGTTGTGAATTGAGCTAGAGAAATCGGTATCAAACACAAAGTGACTGTTATTATCACAAGATCAGATAAAGAGACTGAAAAAAGAGGGAGGAAAAATAAATTAATATTAGGTTGTGATAGAGGAGGAAAATACAAGGGTGTTGATAGTTTACCTCGAATTTCAACAAAAAAGTGTGGTTGTCCTTTCAAGCTTATATCAAAACCATTAAAAGATGGTTCAGGATGGACAGTAAAAGTAATTTGTCGAGTTCACAACCATGAATTACCTGATACTTTGGAGGGACATGCATTTGTTGGTCGTTTAGATGAAGAAAAGGAAAAACATGTACACGACTTAACAAAATATAATGTTGCACCGAGGCACATATTCCTGTCATTTCAAGACCGAGATAAGAACAATGTGAAGGTGCAAACACGAGAAGGGGGGTTGAATTGTGTTTGACTTAACTTGAATACTTTTCGTGTTTTAATACTTTCAAAACAAAACTTGAGGTATAATTAAAACAGAGTTAGCAGCGGATAAAAATAAAAATAAAACTCACAGATTTTATACTGGTTCACCGTTAACGAGGCTACGTCCAGTCCCTTCGCCTTGAAAGATTTCACTAATTCAAACCTTGAATTACAACTGTGCTACTGACCCTCCAAGTCAGTCTTCTCAAATAGTTTAACAATCCTAGACTTCTTTGAGGAAAAACAACTCCCGTCTTCAGCCAATCTGACACCCCAGATTGTAGAAGAATTCACAACACTATGAATCTAATTGCTAAGTACCTTGCTACCTCCTACTGACTCCCTCAGTTTGTAGACTCTACTTCAACAACTTAGATTTGACACAGTGGAAAGAAAATAACACGAGTACTTGCTTCTTGAAAGCTGAAACTCACAATTGACTCATATGAAAATTTGGGAGCGTTTGCTTTGGAAGTGTATGACTCTTTTGTGATTTTCGATACTTTATTCTTCAGCATTAAGTCTCTATTTATAGTTGAACTTTTAGAACTTCACTGATGCTTTACTTCTGCAGTATATTTCGATTAATCTATTTTGAGAATATTCTGGAGTAGTTTGCTCAGATTCTGTTTTGAGCCTTTTGCTCACTAATCTGTTTTGAACATTTTGCTCCGCTCCTGTTTTGAGCATTTTTCTCAGATTTTGTTTTGAGCCTTTTTTTCCAATTCTGTTTTGAGCATTTTTCTCAGATTCTTTAATCCTCACGATCAAATCTGCACCATTGGATCTTCATGCGATAGTCCACATCTGGACCAGCCTATTTGATATTCTGTGATCCTCTGATTTCGGCCTTTGTTGGACTGCACAGTCTGTCCCTTTGATTTCGGCCACCACTGGGCCATGGTCTGATTTTCTGATCTGGACCATCACTGGACTAAATAATTATTTCTGAACCATTGATCTGGAAATTTTTACTTTGATCTGGACAGATTCTGGACTTTGGTCGGGAACAAACTGAAATTAACTTGAACAAAAAATATTTCAGTCTGGACATTTTACCTTTAATTTTGGACCAGGTCTGGATTGATTCTGAAACTCATTTCTTTTGGTATGGACTTAGTTCCATGCCCTGAATCATGCTATCTTATGATCTGGGCCAAATCTGAATTGATCCTTTTGTTCTCGACTCATAAACATACCTTCTGGTCAAGTCTGGAACAAGTCTGGACTGTGTAATTTTTCACTGCCAGGCCATCTTCTGGTCAGAATAACTTCTGGAATAAAATTGATATTTGACTACTGTTTGTCTGGAACAACTCTCCTTCTGGCAGGCTTTCCAATGGTATGATCCATGTTTCATTATGATTTTTCTTCCTTCTGTTCTGGGCCACCAAACATATCCTCTGGTGATGTTTTGACATCCTGGAACATCTTCTGGAAATTCCAGAATTCATTTTCCTTTGATCTCTGCTTCTATTTCCTTTAGTTTCTAGGGCATTTATCTTAATAATTCAAAGTACAAAATAAGTTTACATTGAGTACATTTGTAAGCATCAAAATCCTAAGTACTTAGAACCAACTTGGTTCCAACACAATGTTACTCAAATCTCACAAATATAGAAACAGAGGAGTATCATTCGATTGAAGGTGAGAGGTCATCAGACAGAGATGCAACATTTATTCAAGTTAATTGAAGATGCAAAATATGTGTGTTGGAATAGAAAGCGGGAAAACTCATATGTTATGAAAGATATTTTTTGGGCTCATCCAGATTCGGTGAAGTTGTTGAATTTGTTTCCTATTGTGTTAATTATGGACAGCACCTACAAAACCAATAAATACAGAATGTCATTACTTGAAATTGTTGGTATGACATCAACAGAGATGACATTTGTGGTTGGATTTGCTTATTTGGAATGCGAGCGGGAAGAAAACTTTTGTTGGGCATTAGAGAGGCTAAAAGAACTGTTTGTTACACAAAATAAATTTCCTCATGTAATTGTGACAGATAGAGATCTTGCTCTAATGAAAGCAGTTGGTAATGTATTTCCACATGCTGAGAATTTTCTTTGTCAATTTCATATCGACAAAAATGTTGGAGCAAAATGCAAGCAACATGTCTTAAAGAATAGACAAGAGTTAGTATTGAATATGTGGAAAGACGTTATGTATTCCAGTGATGAAAAAGAGTATATCATGCGCTTGCACATGTTTGAGCAGTCATGTGTTGATTGTAAAGTGTTTGTCGATTATGTGAAAGAAACTTGGTTGACTTCTCATAAGCAACGGTTTGTTGAAGCATGGACAAATCGAGTCATGCATTTGGGAAACACAACGAGTAACATGTATGATATCTCACTGTAAAAATTTCATTTTGTAATTTTACTATATATTGTTGGATTGCTCCATGGTGGCAATTTACATGTAATGATAGGGTTGAGTCAGCTCATTAGAAACTGAAGTTAATGTTGGAAAACAGCATGGGTGACATGTGTAGATGTTGGAGGCTATGAACAACATGATAAGGTTGCAACATAAAAAAATCAGGGCCTCATTTTAGAAAAGTTTTTATGGTGAACGTCGCGAACACAACAATCCATTTTATCAGAGATTGAACACATTTGTATGAAAAGAAGCTAAAACACGTATTGCTGAAGAATACGAGAAAGTTGAATCGGTGGGTATCGACAAATCTGTATGTGGGTGCTCTCTCAGAAGCACATATGAGTTACCATGTGCTTGTGAATTGGCACAATATAAATTAATGGGCGAACCAATTCCTTTAGATTCTGTGCATATTCAATGGAGGAAATTAAGCATGGAATGTGAACTTACTCAAGACACAGAAGATGGATCAGAGTTAGATATGTCTGTTGAGATGGATGCCTTGTGGAAACGCTTTCGATCACTTGATGTTATAGGAAAAAGGGTATTGAAGAGTAAGGTGCGTGAACTTGCTTTTCCAACTACAAGTTCAACGTGTCCACCACCTGAAAAGGTTCAAACCAAAGGATGGGTGAAGAAGAGTAAGTCTAAGAAGCCGGATGGATATGATGTATATCGAGACCCTTCTTACTTTGAGCATGTTAATGCAACATATTGTGAAGATCCTACTTCCCAACCATCTCAATCATCAAAGAAGAGACCTTGTCTTTCATCAAATAAACAACCTTCTCAATCATCTCAATCATCAATACATTTGTTCCTGAGACAATTTTCTGATGTTATTCAACCATACATTGATGACATAGTTAATGTGATAGCAGATGGAAATTGTGGCTATCGCGCTATTGCATCGCTGCTTGGACACGGTGAGGAATCTTGGTCTTTGGTCCGCCATAGATTGGACCAAGAAATTGCTTCTCATATAAGTCCATATGATAAATTGTTCCCAGGACGCATTAAAGAAATTAGAGATTCGTTGAAGATAACAGACTTAGGTGTTCAACCGATAGATAAATGGATGTCCATACCTGATATGAGTTACGTGATAGCGACAACATATAATATTATTCTCGTCACGTTTGATCAGACATTTTCTATGACTTTCTTTCCTATGAGGGGTTCACATTCAGGATCGACAAAAAATGATTGTATCATATGTATTGGTTTTGTCGACGCAAGTCACTGGGTTCAGGTAACACTATATTATTTTCTTAAGTAATACTTTTTTTAAAAATAATAAAATTATTTATTATTTCAATATATTTTGCAGTTGAAGATGAAAGATGAATTTCCAATGCCAAATATTGCACCAGGTTGGAAGCAATATCTGTTATTAGTTCATTTTAGTTTTCTGTCGTTGTATTTTATCTTGTATTTTAATTAGTTTCCTTTCGTTAAATTTCATTATAAATAATATAAAATTAACAAATTATAATTAAATAATACTAAACAAAATGAAATAAAAACAAACTAACATTAATGTTTAGAAAATCAATGTTTACAAAACAAACTAACAAGAAGTCTACTAATTATTGTGACCATGAGATAAATACAAAGCTCTATAAAAATAAGAATACAAATCATCATCTGGGTGAGCTTCATGTGCCTCCAAGCCTTGCTGTATAAGATCACCAACCTGCTGTAGAATAGATGGCTCTGATGGCTCTGAACTAGTAGCATCTGCAGCGGTGGTCGGTGCACTAAAATCCGGGACCTGAGGTACACCTTCGGGTCGCACTAGCAGTGGATGAGACACCCGGTAGAACCACTCCAAATATCCTTCCCGACACTCGGATGGATATGTAGCTGGATGGATCATATGAAATAACTCCGTGACAGGAGTGACATATCCCATCCATTCCACATCTGCATCATATAATCTAGCAAGATCTGCAAGTGGCTGTGGCGGAATATGTTGAATATATCCGAACTGTCTCAAACACCTCTCTGGCATGTACGCCACTACTGTGGTACATAATCGGAGGTGACCGATGTAGAGCATGATATCATCAAAGGGAATGACATCCCTATGATTCTCCCATGGTCTCCATATGACTTCAGCAGGTGTCAGTGCGTCAATCATATGTTTGTACTCGGGAATCTTGTGCTTGCCTTGTTTGTAGCTCCATCTATTCATCCGAGCAAAGCATCTAAGATCAGCACCCTGGTCACCTCTATTACAAATATTTGGAAAATATTCGTATATCCAGCACTGTTGCAAATAAAATAAAATAAATTAATGATAAACATACTAATTAATAATTTAAAAATAATTAAAATATTTAATACCTGTAGTAGTGACATATAACCACCTAACTGTTTGGTGGCATAACAGCAGGCATCCGAGAGGTAGTCATAAAGGACTACGAGTGCACCAGTACCCCAGGCGTATGCACCTGTACTGTCCAAATTTCTGAATAAAGGGAGGTATTTCGCATCAATAAGAGTATGACTCTTATCTGTGAAAATAGTACTCCCTACTAAATTCAGCAGATACGCCATAGTAGCACAATCAAATCTCTCTGCTTGGCACTGCCTCACGAATACCTCCCTCAACCATTCCAGTCGGTAGTGCGCCCCTCTAGTCTTTCTGGTCTCCTCCCAGATCTCTTCTGCAGACACTCCCAATAAATTAATGGCGAGATGACATGCCATTGTTCTATCTGCATCAGGTGGAGTGTTGATAAGTGCCAAATTTATCTAATTTTCCATGATCTTTTGGGCACTTATACGTTTGAAATGTTTAAGATATATGTTAAATTATCCCTCAATAGGTTATTTTAGCAAGTAGTTAGTTTCTATATAAATATTATGGTAAATATGTTATTTATAAGTGTTAATTACTTTGTGTTTAATTGTAGGAGAAATATCAAAGTGGTCCAAGCAAAGGAAAAGCAATAAGTCAAAGTTGAAGAACTTGGCTTAAGCCAGAACAGGTTGACTTAAGCTAGAAGAACGCTGAAAGCAAAACCAGAAGGATTGTTTAAGCGAAAATGAGGCAGAGACGGATTTTGAGGAACTCAGTTGGCTTAAGCCATATATTTTCTAGCTTAAGCGGGCAACCTTTCCTAAGCATGAAGAAACATGTTGGCTTAAGCCAGATTGGCCTGGCTTAAGCGAGACCATCAACTCATTTCCTTTAAAAACGCACAGACAGACTTCAAAAAAGGCGGTTACGAAGTTAAAAAAGAGAAATCAAGAGAGAAGACAGAGAAAAGAACTGGTTGCTTGATTGGGGTTCAACCGAAGAGCTGGAGTTGTTCCCGAGACATCACAGAGCCGTCCTTTCTTCTTAGATCTTCGCTTTGAGCTTGAAAGCACCCATGGCTATGGATTGCTAATTTTATTTTGTTGGGATTGGATGTAACTCTTTAACTTAGATGTATCTAATTTGATTTCTATATACAGATATATGTTTCTTTGCTATGATTTCAATGATTTAATCTTATTCTTCATACATGTTTTACCTTGATCACATAAGGCATGAATTTAGATTTGATATGTGAGTGAGAACTACATGTTTAAGTCGGACTTAGATTATCTCATCTAACAAGCTTGATTGCTAGAAATAGAATTAAGTCTGTTTGTCAATTTACATCTGAACTCGTTACGGTTGTCCTTTTTAATTATGCGAGAGATCGGTAATTAGATTAGGGAATTGTTAATCTTCTCATGTAAGAGATTAATGAGATAGATAAGAACTGATGTGATGAAATTAAGCATAGAACATGATTTGTATGTTGAATCAATAGGATACTGAAGAGTTAATAGATGAATCCAATTCCAACAGTTTTCTCATAGTGTTTTTAAATCATTTTTTATTATTGCTTATGTTACATTTCAATTTGGTTACCAAAACAATCATCCAAATACTTGAAAACTTATTGCTCGAGTGATTCATTAAAGAACGACATTGTATTTCCAATTCCATGTGGATACGATACAACCCTTTTGCTATACTATAATTGAATCCTAAGGGATTTGAAAGTAGATTGGTAAAAAACTTTCATCAAGTGTAGAACTGACCCCAGACAGGCAATCCAAGAAGATTGGCAACATCATCCAATGTAATCGTCATTTCACCGAATGGCATGTGAAATGACGATGTCTCAGAATGCCATCTTTCCACAAATGCGGAAATCAGGTTGTTGTCAATCGTCTTCAAACTACCCCGTTGTAATGGGGCCAATCCCGACAAGGTCACCCAGTTCTCGATGACTCGTGGGAGTACCTGCGGCGTAAATTGTTGCAGCTTTTTCCCATGTGCAACAATTTTCAGCATTGGTCGCTCCTGTATACAAAGAAAATATATGACATTAAAATTAAATATAGAACAAAAATAATAATTAATTAAAATATTTTTAATGCACCATAAATAATAATTAATTTAATATACCTGACCAAACCATAACCTAGCTGCAACATGCTGATTGTATCGAGTAAGGACGGACAAATCATATGGTCCTCCAGGATACTGTGTCCCCTGAGGTCCATCATGTCCCTGCTCCGTATGCTCTCTCTCCTCCTCCTCATGTACTACAGGAGGGTCCTCTTGCTGATGCATAGTAACATCAGCCTCCGGGATAATCATATGCTCCTGGTCTCCCTCGTCATCTTCTTCTACTATCATCCGTCGTCTTCTCCTCGTCGACGCTGTCGGTCGAATCCTCTCTGGAGGATGCATCATAGATGATGAAGTACCTTCGTCGCGTGATGGTCGAACGATTCTGCCGTCTCTACCTCGTACACCAGTGCCCACTAAAATGAAAAAATAACAAAAAAAAAACAGTTAAAAAAATTAAAAAAAAAACTTCCGGGAAACTTGAAATTGAAGTTTTTGATAAATTTCAACTACCGGGAAACTTGAAATTGAAGTTTTCCGGAAGTTTTTCAAAAAATCTTACTTTTTTCGGAAAACTTAAAATGCGAAATAGTAAAATTTTCAAATTTTATACTTTATATGAGGACAAAAACGTCTTTTTACTGTCATTTGTGAGGGTATAGATATAAAAGGGAGGGTATGGAATAAAACTTTTCTCGTGGAACATTTGTTAAACCCAATATTGGAGTAAAAGCCTTTCAGGAACTGGTTTGCTCCCATGTATTATCAATATTAGTACCGCTTTTAGCCGCATGCTTCTATTCTATGTTATTTTTTTCATTTATTTATCTATAAAAAACAAACTTTTTTTTTTTAATTCAGTAAAACTTTCTCAATAAACTATATCAACTTTGACTCTATCCACTAAACAGCTCATTAATATTTATTATTAATTTCATATATTGTTCTTAAAATAACTTGAAATTTAAATTATTATTGAATTTAATTAATTTATAAATGATAAAATGTATTTCCTATCCAAAAATATTTCAACAACTACTTTGATTATATCGACCAACCTTTCTATTTATTTCTTTGTTTATTTTTATTTATTTATAACATTATCTTAAAGTAATTTGTTTTAATATAATTTTATTATTTCAAATTTAAATTTAAGAAGATTAATTCTTCAATTTATTTATTTATAAAAATATAATTTTTAAAATCAAGCCAAAATTGTATCAACAAACTCATAAGTATACTCTGATTATAACCATCGAGTATCTTATGAATCTTTATTTTTAAATTTATGTTTTACATGAAATTGATATTAGATATAGTATATATTGTCTTTCAATTTGTCCACTAAATGAAATCTAAAATGATAAAGATTGATCAATTTAATCTCTTAAATTTACAAAATACTCTGACAATTTAGTTTTTCAAATCGAACAAAGTTAACCAATTTAATAATTTTTTTTAAAATTTAATACCACAATTTTAAAAGTCATACGTTTAATATGTAATAAAAGACTAAAAGTGTCAATATGCATGTCTCTTGTAAATATTTTAATTTAATTTATATACATCAATAATGTAATTTTTTCCCCACACATGCGTCCAATTAAATAACTCACTTACGTCACTTTTTTAGATTTGCTGTTAAAATATATTTACAAATATCTATTTAATATATTTTATTGGTTGTATGTGTAAAAAAATTTTACACGGTAGTGCATAAAAATTAATTTCTTAATTTTTATAAACATTTACTAAAGTTATTTTGATAAAAGAAACAAAATAATTAATTTTTATTTTAATTTAAAAAGATTAATTTGATATTTCGATATACTCGACTCAATCCTCTTACACTTATTGAAAAATATATTTGTTAGAAAAAGTTAGTCATTTAAGTGATTTTCAATTACTTCACTACATGATTTTTTAATAATAAGTCCATTGGTCCCACAATTATTATCATATTAAATCATTTTACACAAATTAAAAAGTTATGAATGAAAGAAATATAATATTTTTTGACATAAAAAAAAAAGAATAGAACATTTTAAAAGTTCAAAATAATATTAACTATTTTGTAAAAAACTATTAATTATTGTTTTAACAAAAATAATACTCTAACTATTTACTACAAATAAAAAATATGTGAATTAAGAATATAAATAATTAAGAGTACTAAACAAATTTCTATAAAAAATAAAAATATTAATTTGATTAGTTTCCTTGTATTTTTTTAAAAAAGTTGAAACAAAAATAAAAAATAATCAATGGTAGTAGTATCTTAAAAAAAAAAAAATACTATTTTCAAATATAAAGAGGAACGGAATTGATACATGAATAATTTTCCGAAAAAAATGAGATCACCAAAGACTCCATTATTAATAAAGTATGTTACGTCAATATTCATCTTAAGCAAAACCAGCAGTGGTTTGGACCATATCAAATGAGGTTGATGATTGAGATTACTCAGATGTTGTTATGTTGTTGGTGGATAGAGGTATGTATAAACTCCACTTGGTTGATAACTTGGTTGCATCAAGTACATCTAAATTATTTAATTAAAACTAGACGATTTAAATTTAAAATTTAAAATACTCAAAATTTAAACCATTCAATTTTAATTATTCAATTTCAACCAAAGGTTTCAAATATGCTCACTAAATTGGAGTTGTGAATGCCATAAATAAAAAGTCAAATTTATTCCGGACATACCAAATAACATAGAAAGTATACTAATTAGGAGTACATTAAGTCTTTTTTTTTTATTCAACGCCAAAAAGGCCAAAATATTTAATGGACCCATTTTCCTTCGGCAGAGAACCAGAAACTTTTGACCAAAAGTTGAAACTCCACTGGACGTCAAGTCGTTCATTTATTGTCCTCCAAATTTCCAACCACTTGTGCATATTTTCTCATCTACTACCAAAAAAAGACTAAACGACAAAACATTACACATCTCATGATTGATTTATTATTTATCCTTATAACCTTTCTTCACATTTCATCACACACTTCGTTGAATCACGTAACCTCAAAAGGATAATGTCGTCGTCGTCATCAACTAACAAAGCCAAAATCCCTCTTCCTTGGAAAACCCGTGTTGCGATTTCGTTCCTTTCCGCTTTATCGGACGCTTCACGTCGTTCTAACGGCACCGTTAATCGCAGTTTCCTCAAATTCCTCGACCGCAAATGCTCACCTAACATTACTCCCGTTAACGGCGTTTCCACAAAAGACGTAACCGTTAACGCCGAACGTAACATCTGGTTCCGTCTCTTCATCCCCACCGACGCAGGAGGAGACGCCGACGACAAAACTGCATCCCTTCCCGTAGTCATTTTCTTCCACGGCGGCGGTTTTACGTATCTTTCTCCAGCTTCAGCCTCATACGACGCCGTTTGCCGGAGATTCTGCCGTAAAATGTCCGTTGTCATTGTCTCCGTCAACTATCGTCTCACACCGGAGCATCGTTACCCGTCGCAATACGACGATGGTGAAGAGGTATTAAAATTCCTTGACGAGAACAAAACCGTTTTACCGGAAAATGCTGACGTGTCAAAATGTTTCCTCGCCGGAGACAGTGCCGGTGCAAATTTAGCACACCACGTTGCGGTTCGGGTATGTAAAATGGGGCTCCAAAAAATCCAGGTAGTCGGGTTGATTTCGATCCAACCGTTTTTTGGAGGAGAGGAGCGGACAGAGTCGGAGATTCGTCTTGAAGGATCGCCTTTAGTGTCGATGGTGAGGACTGATTGGATGTGGAAGGTGTTTTTGCCGGAGGGATCAGATCGGGATCATGGAGCTGCTAATGTTAGCGGACCAAATTCGGAGGATTTGTCGGGTTTGGATTTTCCAGATACCCTTATTTTTGTGGGCGGGTTTGACCCGTTAAATGATTGGCAAAAGAGGTATTATGATTGGTTGAAAAAAAATGGGAAAGAGGCTCAGATAATCGAATATCCAAACATGATTCATGCTTTTTATGTTTTCCCTGATTTGCCCGAGTCTTCTCAGTTGATTTCGCAAGTCAAGGATTTCATCAACAAGAATAGAGTCTCCAATTCAAAATGATGATGATGACTACGACGAGGACGTTGAAAATAAATTATTATTATGCCTTAAATAAATAATAATCTTATTATTATGATATTAATTAATTAGTGATAACAAAGGCATGATTCTGTGGTAATTGAGTTGTGATCATGTAATGATAATTTAGAAGTATACCAGAGGCTAGCCTATAGACAATCAATGCTACATGTATGGTGTCCCAACACTGCATTAAGGGGCCAACCACCGTATGATATGTTTGAGAGGTTATTATCGTGAGTTATTTTCATTGCTTTGGCATTTATTTATTGTTCTCATTTTGTTTATTTTGTCGAGTAGTTGATTATGGTTTGGAATTACTCCTGGTTAATATACATGACAAGTCTTCCTGGAAGCTTAATATTATTAAGCAATAGTTAATATTCGGACGAATAATGATTATTCAATTTAGATGGTGAGCAAAAGAGTTGCGTGTAATCTTTAATTTTATTTAACTTTTGAGAATCGATCAAATTTTTTTTTTGACATTTGAATTATATGGATAGCTGACACTTATTCTAATACTCTTTTTTACTAGATATTATATATTAGAATGGATAAAGCTAAATTGTGCGAGTAGTTTTTACAAAATTTAAATGGTTGATTGTGATTTTATCAGTTTTATTGTGAAATTAAATATGCATTAAATAAAATTCATTTGTCCTGTCTCATAATTTTATGAAGGTTTATTATCAAAATAAATGTGAAATATGCGTTAATTTTCTAAAGTGACTTACTGTTAGAAAAAAGTTTAATTATTGTACAATTCAATGAAAAAATCATTTACAAAAAAGTTTAATTATTGTACACTCTCAATTAAAAAAAACATTTATACTGTCACAAATTAAATCTTTAAGTTATTGTCACTACTCTTCTGGTGCACTAAGTAGTCAATTACTTGTTTGTGGTAGAGGTAAGTGATGACCATTTTGAAAAAAAATCTCATTACAACTTGAGATGTAATGATGTGTTAAAACTAATTGTTATTATTCTTTATAATATTTAAGTTTTTGGTTTATAAAAAAAGTTTTTGATTTTCATCTACATTGTCAATTTAAAAAAAAAATTGAACTACTAATAGAAGTCCATTGAATTTCACCACTTAAAATTAGTGATGTTATACATCATACAAATTAAATGAGAGATCAAATTCTTTATGTGAGATTTTCAATTAAAAGTCCAGTGAAAATCCTCACTATTCCACCACTTCTCAAAGACTTAGATTGCATGTGGTAGAAATAAATAGTAGAAATTTCACCAATAAATTTTATAATTGTAATTAGATGATAATAGTTTTGTCCAAGAATAGATTTTCTCTACAGTTATTTGAAGGGGAAAATCTACAACATTACACTACACACATGTTATCGATCCGTGTCTATAAAAAAGAGACTAAATAGTACTCGTAGTCCTTAACTTAATTTTAGTTAATGTTTTAGTTATTTATTTTTTTCCCTTTTCGATTTGGTCTTTTATTTCTGACAATTTGATTTTTTATGTTTTAAAATGTCAACAATGTTATCTTTTTTTTTTACAAAAATTCAAAAAATTCATCAAATTTTTTAACTAAAACCCATAAAATTAATTATATTCTTCAATATAATACAAATTTCATCAAATTCGAAACTCAAATATTCAAATAAACTCATATTTCCATATCTAATAACATCAAATAAAGAATGAAAATATGAGTTTATTTGAAAATTTGCGTTACGAATTTGATGAAATTTGCATTATATTAAACAATATAATTAATTTTATGAGTTTTTGTTGAAAATTTTGATGAATTTTTGTAAAAAAAAAGGATAATATTGTTGACGTTTTAAAACATAAAAGATCAAATTGTCACTTAAAATTAAAATAAATGACCAAATAAAAAAAAAATAAAAGACTAAAACGTTACCTGAAATAGCTTAAAAAAGAATACACCATTTTTCATTTAAATTACTTTATATACAATTTATCATTTTTTACTGGTCAAATAATTGAGTTTTTTATTTTATTTTTAAATAATCTTATAAAATTTTATAAGTCTCTTAATTTCAATACTTAAAACCTCTCATGCATTTATTTTTAAAAATTTAATTTATATGCACTAAATACAAGTCCAGTAGACCCTCTATTCAGCGGAGCCTCTTCTCTGTTGTTGCTACCACCACCACCACCTTCTCCTTTGGCCTCCTCCTCTCACTCTTTCTTGCATGCTTGTTTTGCACATAACTATTGTTGTATTTATTGAAAAGGCTGCAGAGTAGTAAAAGGGCTGTCGACTTCCGTACTCTAAAAAACTTTAACAATATAATTTGTCTCAGACTATGAGGGAAAAAATCTTCATTTTCTTAGGTGTATATTAGTGACCGAGCGAGATGCATCTCAAATTCTTCATAGCTTCCAGCGAAAGCTGAGAAACTGTTGGTAAGTACATTGCATATCGTGTTGTGTACTGGTTATCACCGTTCAAGTCCCACATCGCTTATATATTAAACAGGTTTACTATTTATTTACCATCGCAGAATACGTACTATTGTCCCCTTGGGGACATCCGATAAAATTGGAACGATACAGAGAAGATTAGCATGGCCCCTGCGCAAGAATGAAATGACACGCACAAATCGAGAAATGGTTCAAAGTTTTTGAGCTTTTTTTTTCTATCGATTTCTTCGTCCTTCGAATTGTTTTTCTTTTTGCATTTTGATTTTTCATTCTTCCTGCAATTTTATATCATTAATGGATGCATTTTATTTTCACTTAGGTTTTCGTTGTTTGTTTCATCATTTTATTTTACTTATTTATAATGTTTTATTTTACGATTAATGTGTCTGTGTTTTTTTTTTAATTTGAACCCTAAACTACTGGTCTTCTTTTTCATTTTCAATTGAATAGGTGATTAACTACTAAGTGTATAATTGAGTTTGGAGGAGGCAAAATTGATTTTAGATGTGAATAATTGATTTTGACATGTTTAGTTGATGTTTAATTGTTCTAAGTAGAATTAATTTTGCCTCTAGAAATTATTCTATCTTGAAGTTAGAATTTGGAGCTGCTTCAATTCACTTTAAGCCACATCATCAATTCATTCACAATCAATTTTGTTACCATATTATCAAACACACACTAAGCATATGTTTGGAATGACGTTTGTAGTCAATTTCTCACACTCCCATGCATTTTGGCCGTGATTTAGAGAAGCTACTCTTTGGAGAGTTTTAGTGGACATGATTCTGAAACGTGATTTTGCATTTTTCCAAACACATATTAAGAGTTTTGAAATAATTGCAGCACCATGGATTTTATTCAGGCTAGTCAACCTGAGCTGGAACAATCCTTAAAGGACTAGATTCTATGTTTGAAGTTGAGAACAGATTCTGTGACCAGGTTTCCCTTGTCTTATGTTACTAATATGCCATTCAAAATCTTGACTATCAATATAACTAGATGTGTATGTAGTCTTTTTTTCCAACCTTTGAATCATGTCAAATCATATTTATGATCATGCTTGATTAGGAAAATATCTAATATACCATAGACACTCCATTCAATATTAAACATGTGTTTGTTTGAGTATTTAAATACTACTTTTATATATGTCAACTATCAAATGGAGCATCAGAAAAATGATATTATTGACAGAAAGTGTGTATTAACAGATTCTTAGGCAAGTGCAAGTTTTGTTTATCATAATCTTAGATTTTAAATAAAATGTCTTTATTAGATCCCTTCCCAAATATGGTCTAGCCTTCTAGCATTTTGTGTATTTTAATCACTAATTTCTCCACTATGATATGATATTTATGTACGTGGTGCTTGACTATAATGAAAGGAAGAAAAACTCTGCAAAGTTGAGCTAGTTCCAAAGCGTTTTCTCTTTGCACCTTATAAAATAGAGTATATTTACAAAATCTGTTTCTATGACCATACATATGGTATCGATTGGTCCCATAGATCTTTATATTTTCACGGTACTCCATTTTCTAGATTCTTGGAACCACTTTAACTTGTATTTTACATACTTTATTCCATTGCAATACCTATGCTTAGCCTTTTTATTTCTTTGATTGCCTTCATATAATGCATAAGAGTTTTGTTCTCCTAATTGTCCATGCAAAATGACTGTTGAGTCAAACAAGAGACATAGTTTCCATTTTAGATATGTCTTTCTTATTAGCCTTTTCCTTGGTCATTATACTTGTTCACAAGAGACTTGTCCAAACTGTGGCTCTACGAATGTTCCATATCCTTTGAGCACGGACCCCAACTGTGGGGATCCATACTATAGGCTTCGTTGCAATCCCCATTCTCAAAAGCTTTACTTTGACACTCTCAATGGAAGTTCCTATGTTGTACTCAGAATCTTGTCTTCAATCCAGCGTATCGTGGTGCAGCCACCACCTTGGTTACCTGGTTCATGTGTCACACAAGACATGCCGGTAAGCAATGGTATTTGGTTAAATCAGTCCCTTCCTTTCAAAATAACTTCATCTAACACAGTATTCCTCTTCAACTGTTCCCCTCGCCTCTTGATTTCTCCTCTTAACTGCACTTCATCTAGTATTTGTCATCGTTACTTGGAAAATTCGGGTCACATTGACACTAAGCGAGCACTTGAGTGTGCAAGTGGTCTTCACCCATGTTGCACCTTTGTTACTGGTGGTATGCCTTCGGCTTACAAGATTCGTCTTCACGATTCCGGTTGCAAAGCATTCAGAAGCATCCTTCATTTGGACCAAGACAAACCTCCTAATCAGTGGGAGGAAGGCTTAGAGATTCAATGGTCTCTTCCACCTGAACCTGTCTGTAGGGCACAAAGGGATTGCTCTAGAGACTCTAAGTGTTCACCTTCTGGTAGAGATGCACTCTTTCGCTGTTTTTGTAATAAAGGATTTCATTGGGATCCTTTTGCAGCAACCTGTGTAAGGTACAAGAGAAAATCCAAATGGAAAACCAGCTTGGTTGTCTCAATAGGGGTTATTGCTTTTTTCTCATTGGCTGTGGTTCTTGTCGTCATCACAAAGTCCTTCAAATTTAAACACTACAACAACAGGGAGAATCAGGCCAAGGAAAGAAAAATTGTTCTGAAATCAAACACTGGTGAGAAACCTTACAGGATGTTTCAGCTGAAAGAGTTGAAGAAAGCAACAAACAGTTTCTCACAAGACAGGATCCTAGGAAGTGGTGGCTTCGGTGAAGTTTACAAAGGTGAACTACAAGATGGAACGTTGGTAGCTGTCAAGAAAGCTAGAGTTGGTAACCTTAAAAGCACACAACAAGTGCTTAATGAGGTTTCAATACTATCTCAAGTCAATCACAAGAACCTAGTCAGACTCTTGGGCTGCTGTGTGGAATCTGATCAGCCTTTGATGATCTATGAGTATATCTCAAATGGGACCCTCTATGACCATATTCATGGTAGGTATCCCAATTTTTTGGATTGGAAAAAAAGGCTCAAGATTGCTTTTCAAACAGCTGAAGCATTGGCTTATTTACATTCTTCTGCACACACCCCAATTTACCATAGAGATGTTAAATCAACAAATATACTATTAGATGATGAATTCGACGCAAAAGTTTCAGATTTTGGACTCTCGAGATTGGCTAACCCGGGACTTAGTCATGTGTCTACGTGTGCTCAGGGGACACTAGGGTACTTAGATCCAGAATATTATCGCAACTATCAGTTAACTGATAAAAGTGATGTTTATAGCTATGGAGTTGTGCTGCTGGAGCTTTTGACTTCACAGAAAGCGATAGACTTCTCTCGTGATCAAGATGATGTAAACTTGGTAATTCATGTGAGTCAATATGCAAGCAATGGTGCAATCATGCAAGTGGTTGATCAAAGGCTTCTTCTTCTATCTTTGGAACCTTCAAGTGGTAAATTGATCACAAGCATAAGACTCTTTTGGGAGCTTGCACATGATTGTCTTAGGGAGAAGAAAGTTGATAGGCCTTGTATGAGGGATATTGTTGAACGCCTCCTAATCATAATTAGGATTGAAGATCAATAGTGAAGTATGCAGAATGTGGTTTTTGTTTGATAGTAAGTGTATTGTGTAATAGTGAGCCTAGTATTTAATTAATGAGTTGTGTTATTTTGCCGTAAACTAAAATGAGAAAATAAAATTCAACAATTTGAATGATTGATGTTCATATATATGTTAATTATGCTTAGTAGATGTAGATGGTTAATTGATATAATAAGGTTACAACCATCCACAGACCAATTAATTACGGTTTTAAATGTCATTAATCATGATTTTTAGGTGTATATTTGAACACAAATTGTGGTTATTAGATGTCACATATATTTGAAAATCTGAAAATCATATAAAATTGAATAGAACTTGAATGGTTATGATGGATACCAAGTATATTTGGACAACTGAAAATAATGGTTTATTGGTGTTTATAAATTGTTGTTACTTATGTTCAATTTATGGTTAATGAGTTGTGACATATTGTTATATTTATTGAATGTAATTATCCACATATTTGACTGTTGTTAACCATTCAAATTGTTGTATATTTTTGTTGTTAATTTTGTGTTTCAAAATGTTTTTTCTGGTAATTATTTACTGTGAAAAACTTAAATGTTGTATTGATATATATGTAATTGTAAAGAATGTGCAATCGAGTATTTGAAAGATACTGAGCAGCCCACTAAGAAAAGGAACTAAAGTGATTCCAAAAATGGATTAGATTGGATGAAAAAAAAAAACATTAGAATCATATGCCATCTTTAGAAAGTATGAACTATTATTCAAAAGTATATGCAAGTATTGGGATATTTGGAATGGTTTGTCTTGTCCTCCAAAGTGGTCTTCCTTTAGCAACTTATGCAAGTGTTTTCACTCAAACTTTTAAAATGAAAAATTCATTTTGTTATATACCAGGAAAGCATCATCCAATGGTCATGATTAGTCTAATCCATGAAAGATTATAAGCAATTTTTCTTTACCTAATAGGGCCTCCAAAGTTGATGATACTCATCAATCATCCATTACTAATTGCTATTGACTTCCTAGTACAGAAGGCAAAAAACCCTTATGTGGAAATTGTTGAATTAAAACTTTTTGCAACTTAGCTCAAAAGAATTAATGAAATTATAATTTGAAAATGTGCGACAATGAATAAGTGATATGATAGTTTTATAAATAAAATTACACAAATTTTCGGTTTGAATTTAGAGATATGATAGTTTTATAAAATGAAACTACACAAATAAATATAATTTCGGCTCCAATACAATCTAATACTCTTTAAATATATAACATAAAATTGAATTAATAAAAAGTGATATATTGTATTTAAATATTTAGACGAAATACATCCATTTTTATTAACATAAATTTTCTTATATTTAAGACCTTAAGAACTAACAATAATTTTCAATAATTTGTTCAATTTTTCATTTTTTCAGCACGTTATTTTCAGGGCCGACCCAACAATTAATGAGACCTAAAATTAAAATATAAAAAATTAGAAGACCATTTAATTCTAACAATATTTTACTATAATTTTATTTAAACTCTACATTTTTTTTTTAGATACAAAATATTTTAATTAAATATATCAATGGTTGTATCCTTTTATAATTTGAGGTATTTTACTTGTTGTACTATTTAAATTTTTTATTTTTTTAAAGTTAAATATACATGAAAAATTAATTATTTTCCCGAAACTTAAAGCCCTAATTTTTCTAGCTTTGACCTTGTGCAAACGATGACTTTTTTCACCACATATATTTATTTTTTCGACAGTTTCATACATGAATTCGTTTTATGGTGGAAAACTTGATTACTGGTGGAAAACTTTATAAGGCAAACATATATCTAACTTTAAAAGAGTAGGATAAGTCAAAAGCTATGCCATTAGCTCCTATAATGCGTTGCATAATTCTTTCAAGTTTCCAATAGTTTATTCATCTCCTAAAACGTTTAAAGTTATTTTTTTTAACTTTTAACTAGTGTTCTAAAAAGTAAGAACACATGTTAATCTATTAAAAAAAACACGTTAACAAGATCCTTTTTGAAAATTTTTAAAAAAGAAAATATTTTTGCTTTGAAGTATATGAAGATTACTGATTAGGCTACTGCTAGGCATAAATTATTGAATCGATGCTCCATTGGTGAAGCCAATAAGTTACCAGTAAACAAATTATAGTTCACATATTTAAATTTATATGTGAATCACTATACATGAACTTATACATTAGATTTTCTGGATTTATCTTAAAATCAAAGGAATAATATTCACACCAAAATAGGAGATCTTCAATCGACGAATTTACGGTATTCACAATTGTTTTAAAGTCGATTTCAAAAATAATAGAAAAAATTATATTTATTTCTTTTGAGATCTCCTGACACATGCATTCCCTCTAGTTTTCAAAATTGCACTTACATACTCACTAAAAAAATATTATCCCCAAAACTAAAAGTAGTGTAAGTGTAGAGAACTTAATACAATTTCTCCAAAATAATGTTATGCCAATGGAGCCCCTTTGTCATACATTTTGTGGGTTCTTCTTTTCCTCAATTGAGAAAGATGAAGATGAGGGGGACCCTTTTGTTGTGGGTTTTTTTAGTTGCTCTTTGATTTTTCTTCTCATTCTCGAGAAATAGAGGCACTTCTAAAGCAAGAAATAGAGACATTAATTTTGGATTCAAACAAGAATAAAAAGAAGATTTACTTGAGAGCTTAAACGCAATCAAAATGGGTCTCCTTTTATAGAAAAATTCACAATCTCCCCCAAAAAAATTACAATAGCTTGTGTTTGTGGGTTTGAGTTTTTCCAATGTGTTGATTGTGTTTAGTCGTTGATGCTTAATTTGCCGAATGTTTCAAATTCACTATAAATTGAAAATTTATATTGAGACTTTGTTCAACTTACAAAACACAACCTAAAAATTTTAAGTTTGAGAATCCCTAATTAAAATAAGATCTTTGTTATAAATAAAAGATTAATTAAAAATATAATTTATATTGCTAAAAGTTTATTTAAACTTACCACATAAACATGGTAACAAGCACATCATCTTCACAACAGCCATGTTATTTTTTTTATTGGACTTAAATGAAAGCTTAAAAAATAAATATCAACAGCATTAACATTCTGAAACTTAAAGGACTAACTAGTGAAAAACGAATATGGAGAATTAATTTGCTACAGTGAAATAACCTCAAAAATCGAATGAACAATTTTGACAACTGATAATGCAGTACTCATTGATATCTCTCACCCACTCCTATGTCGAGATTCTCACGTATATTGTAGGAGTACTATACCGAATACATCAAAAAACATTACTAAACTATGTGGTTACATTAAAATATTTTTATTAAGAGTCAGTTCAAATCTCAATCATGGGGAGTACAGCACTCCTGCTCCAAACTAAAGGATTTTTCCCTCGTCTCATTTCAAGCAGTTGATTTCTAAGGCATCTCTATCTCTGGTGCTAGCACCTCTTTACAATAAAATATGGCAGCAACTTACAACCTCTCTCAAACCAGAAGGAGAAGCACAGCAGAAAGTGAGCCATTGCCTGATATGAAATTACCTACGATAGCGGTGACGTTTGAAATTGAAGTATACATGCAGAATTCCACGTTCAAATGTGCACTTAAAACCTTTCTTGTGAGAATATTCCCATTCTTTATTTACAATGCAGAAAGCCTGTCATGGAAGACACAAGGAAATAAGTATTTTTATGGAAAATGTTAATAGATAGTGCATTAGTAGAAGAAATTGAACTCACGATCTCCTTGACACCCCATCCCTTATATAAGGAAATAAGTAAACCCCATCCCTTATATAAGAAAATAAGTAAACCCCAACCTTTATATAAGGAAATAAGTAAACCGATTAAAAGTTACACATTGTCAAGTGATCAAGAATGATAGACTTACTATATCTTCATATGGTGGCCCTGCATGGAATCTTATGATACAAGTCTCCCCATTGCTGCCATCTTTCTCAATAGTGTAGTTTGGAGCTTTTATCTTGTCTACAAGATCAGGATAGAAAATATTAAACTTGTACCCTTGAACAATCTTTGGAGGTGGGTTGTCATGATCATAGTGAGTCTGGTTATATTTGTTCCACTCATATCCAGTGTGAACACGGTTGAAATACTTTGGCTTCCTTGGTCTGTACTTGTCATGCCACCAATAAACCTGCTCCAACATTTACCAGTAGGGTCAACAACTTAAAATTGAAAAAAACAATCAGGAGAATTTAGATATTTTATTTCTCCTTAAAATATCAAAATACATAATTGATATTGTATTCGGTGTCTCTAGTGCCAACTTTTATGGTGGAAAGAAGTGGCTGAAGGATATGGCGAAACGATATTTGAACTGTTGGCACACAAAATTCCTCTATTATACTGATCCACAGTTATAACTTCCAAAAATCGAAACCATCCATTCTATCCTATCTTATGACATATTCTCTATCCAAGAAAAATTCAATGTTCTAAGAATCATGGAGTGATTTGATGATTCTATTGCGGAAAGAGTGAAAAATTACATATATGGTCAACAAACAATACCTGAGAATCTAGGCTCACTTCGGCACCAGATCCAAACATTGCATCTCCATCCTCCATAGCTCCCATAGCTTTTATGGCTTTCATCTCAAAATGATCTTCAGATGGAGCTGGCTTTGATGCCATTGCTTCCTGAATTCGTCTTTGCTGCTCTTCTAATACAGCTATACGTTTTCGCTCCTATACGTACCGACATAGTGAAATCAAAATCTATATTCATAATATAAGTATGGGATCACCACTAATAACCAGGCTTAAAAAGATTACCAGTATAGCTCTGTCCTCTTCAGGATCAATAGCTTCCTCATTTTCATCATCATGCAACAGTTGTGGTGAAAATGATCCAGCCTCATCTTCAGCTTCTTGATTCTCTCTAATGGGCTCGGGTGAAAATGATTCATCTGCAGAGCGGACTACCACGATAGAGAAATACCAAGCAAATTTCAACAAGGATGAAGGAATAGATAGAGCCAATACCAAAAATCACAAAAAACTAAACCACAACAAAAAGCACATACCATTAGCATCATCCTCAGTATATGCTTCCTCAGGTATCGTGACATGAGCACTCCCCAATTTATCTTCATCCTCCAACGGTTGCTCAAGATGTTGCAAATGCTTACGTAACATTTTAGCATGGATTTCCTTTAAGGAAGCCTATATTTGAAGCATGTTAGTAATAATGCATTAAAACAAGCATTTAAAGGCACCTAAAAGAATGATAAGAAAATACTGTGATATAGAATACCTTGGCCTTGTATATGTGAAGGTGTTTTAAAATCGCTTCCCAATACTCAACCACTTTTGCTGTACCAGTACGCATCTCTGATTCAATGTGAGCATGTAAGGCTTCCAAATCTGTGCGTGTTTTTCCATGTAAAAGATTCTTGACATCTGGCTCAACACTGGAATGCAGACCCCTTTGTTCAGCAAGCAGCTCAGCAGGAGGTTCTTCTCCACGCACCCTAGCTCGATCAATTGCATCCTTTTTCCGAGCTTCAGCAAGCTCCGAATCGCACACCACAAGGAGAGCCTACATGAAGTTGTACAACAATAAGTCTTCAGCTTTTTTGAAGAAGGGGCCAACCATAATGACCACATGAGTTACATAAAAGGAAAAGGAAGAGAAGTCATTGTTCTTTTGGTCTCCAATCGAACTCAAATTTTTATGTTGAAATTATCTTTGATGTGTTGTCAGATACGCTAAAACTTATAAGTTACATAACCTGTGCAGGACTAAAAACCATAAAACTAACAATGGAAACAGGCGATACCTCCCAATATTCCACATGGGTTGGCGTTGCCCTGTCAAGATCCAGATGCATTTTGATATCATCACGAAGTTCACTCATTTCTTTAACAGTCAAACCCTGCATGAAATCATTATTTAACTTGTTTCAATAATATTAATATTCAGTTGTATATCTGTAGTCTCATACTATGTGATGTTAAAACAATTAAAGAAATAAAAAAATAGAATGAAAAGAATAGAATGCTGCATATTAACCTTAAAAACCATGTACGGTTCATTGATTTCTATGTCTAAATCGTCAGAGCCATTGAGATGCTTCGTCAAGACATCGATTGGTCTGGCACGCCCTTCACGCAGTCTAATCTCTGACCTAACTTTGCTTTGATCAAAATGGAACTGCAGATTAAATAGTCTAAGTCAACAAAAAGTTAATACTACTACTAAACAAGAACAAATGTAAGGGAACTCAAAGCACAGTACCTCCTCTTCCTTCTTTTCCCAGTCCTGGAACTCAGCTCGAGCACGTTCTCTAGCTAACAATGCCTGGAAGAAAGAGTTTACCAAATGCCAATAAGATAACATAGTTAGTGACACCACTAATCTAACACTTATGCCAAGCCTTGACTTGACTCTTAAATATTGCCACCACATTTGAGCCTCAAATTCCCGAGTGAAGTTGAGTTACAGCATCACCGGTTAAAGAAAATAACTGATATGCAGCCTAAAATTTTTTCCCCAAATACAAGAACTGATATGTAGCCTTGATATAATTGGTATGCCATATTAGAATAGAACGGAAAACTTTTACGGTGGCTAAATAGAAGATTTTCTACCAACATATTAAAATTATAAATTGATCACAGTTGAAGTTTAGGGATTTCGTAAAGGAAATAACAGAATATATTTAACAAATAAGACTGAATTTTGTTTTATCAATATAAGACTGAATAACTGAATACTAGACACCAATCTGAGACTCTGGTTTTACTAATATGTCAGGTATAGAACATAGTAACACACTACCACTAGTAGAACAATACAAGCTTAGGCTAATCATAGTTAATGCGACATAAATAATATTATCATAATGCCTATTAAGTATTAAAAACCAAACAATGAGAAAGGACTTGCCATTTCTTCTTCGTGCCGTGCTTTCTCAAGTGCCCTTTCCTCTCTCCTCTTCTTCACCTTTTCAATTTCTGCCTGTATTGTAATTGTGAATATAGTAATAGTAAGCAACAAGAACAATTAGTTGTTTGACCATTAGTAACAAATCACAGAACCAAACAAACCTACCAATAACATTTTTTTAGGTTTATAAATCTTACATGTTCTCGTATGGGCGACCAGTACTGTAATATTTAAGTACAATTATATAATAAAGGATATATTTAAGTTTAACTCAATCACCCAAACAATAAAAATAACAATGGCAAAGGGGAAAAAATTAAAGGAGAAACGTACTTTTCATTGAGATTAGAATCACCAAATGGATTAGAGTCATTTGAATAACCCGATACCGTATTAGTCTTTAATTTTTTTGCTACTTTCATAGCCTGACCAGAAAACAAAGAAGAATGAACATAAAATTCAACATATGAAATCAAATCATAGATAAAATTAAAAATTAAAAACAAATTGAAACCTTTCTGAGCCTTTTTAGCCATGTACTGTGCGATTTCGTCTTCGGTGATTGTTCTCGAACACCTTTTCTTTCTTCCACTCCTATCATCTTCGTCACTCGAATTATCTAAATCCCGCCGTGACCCACGACTAGTTCTCCGGCGGTGGTTGCAGTCGGACTCTGATGCGGAGTCATCGGATCTCGTTCGTATTCGACC
The DNA here is from genome assembly GCA_037974295.1 of Cicer cuneatum. Classification (NCBI taxonomy): domain Eukaryota; kingdom Viridiplantae; phylum Streptophyta; class Magnoliopsida; order Fabales; family Fabaceae; genus Cicer; species Cicer cuneatum. The sequence continues at coordinate 66,708,318 of JBBPBO010001986.1, read as the reverse complement.
TTTTCTACTATTAGCAGTGGTCACCATGAAGGAAAAAGAAATAACCTATAAGGGAGAAAAGGTGGCGGTGATTGGAATCTACCGCGGAAGAGATGGAGGTGATTGACGGAAAACCGGTTATTAAGCCCTTAATAGCAAATATACAAAACACTTTTAAAAAACCTAAAAACCTCTTATTTAAATAATTTATAATTTTTTTTATGTTCCGGCCATTATTACATTAATTTGTTTGGGAGTTCCTAGATTCAATATTTTATTAATTGAATTTGATAAATTTTTGAAATTTTTGTTGTGAAACAAAAAAATTTTGAGAAAAAAATCAAAAAATTTATTTCTTAAAAAAAATATTGTGCAATATTTTATTTGAAAAAAAAAATTTGAGAAAATAATCTCATGTGTTTCAGTTAGCCCACCAAATTTTTATGAGTTTTTATATTTGAAATTTATTTTATAAAATTTATTTATAATTTTTTTTATCCCTACAACATATGAGTTAAAGCCAATTAATTAACATCAATATTCACAATATTTAATTTTATCGTATCATCCGCATATATATATTGCACTTTATAATTTCATGATTTAGCAAATATATTTTAAGAATGTTGACAATCAGATGCAATTAATTTTATGATTTAGCAAATATATTCTACAAATGTAATGCATGAGGTAAAACAGAATTGTTTATTCAGTAATTTGAGATGCCAAGGACTATGTTAATAAGCAGTAACAACATCTCCAATGGTTGTATTTGAAAAGATTCACTTTAAGTTGTAAAATTTAATTGCATTTTTAGATAATTTTTGTATAATTTTAAACTTAATCAATTATGATTTTTTTTAAATTTATTATAACTGTAAAAAAATATTTTAAAATAAGATATATACAAAAAAGTATTTAAAAAAATTCACATAAGTTTTTTTCATTCATACATTGCTATTAAATGGCTCCTACAACGTCTTATCATAAGTTCATCTTTATGCAATTCTTACAAACGTTGCTCGCTCCGATGGATAAAATGTTATGCAACTCTTAAGCAACTATTTTTTATGTATTGGTTGTGTGTTGTTGATAAAATAAACTAATTTTTATTCGTATGCTACTTTATTGTAACTAAGATATAAATTTTTTTTATAAAAATAACTAATATATATTTCAACAAAATCTATGCAATTCACTTTGCCACTTAAAGTTCCTCCAACAAGGAGAAAAATTAAGGTCAATGTTCATCATGCTAGGGAAGCCTACGATCTTCTGCATGGATCCCATATTGACATCATAGGGATCAATAGGTCAAACAGTTTAATAAAGACATATGACTTAGTTAATTTTATACCTATATCAAATGAAACTATTTTAAAACCTAATAAGATCAATACTCTTAAAAAAACTATTTAGCTAAAAAACTATTTAGCTAACAAAGCTCTTAGACTTAGCAAACAAACCTATTTAGATAAATATAAATATTATAATAATATATTTTAAAGGATAATAATAATAATAATAATAAAAAGAAAAGTTGTTGTTATTATTATTGTAATGAAATTTTTTATAATGTGTAAAATTTATATTGTAATGTACCTTTTTAAATATACAAAAATATTTATATTGTAATGTATCTTATGTACTATCGTAATAAACTTTGAATATTTTATTATACATGCATAAATTGTGTTATCTTCAACCGGTAACTATTTTATCTTATTTAATGACATGAGAAGAAGTCATATTATACTTTAAAAATATCATACCTCTAAAAAAACATTTCTCAAAATCTATTCAAATAAACTTATATTTTCATTATTTATTTGATGTTGTTAGAGATGAAAATATGAGGTCATTTGAAGATTTGAGTTTCGAATTTGATGATATTTGTATTATATTAAATAATATAATTAATTTTATGGGTTTTGGTTGAATTTTTTGAATTTTTGTAAAAACAAGAATAACATTGTTGACATTTTAAAACATAAAAGATCAAATTGTCACTTAAAATTAAAATAAATGATCAAATCGAAAAAGAAAAAAAAAGATAAAGGACTAATGCTTTAACTGAAATTAAGTTAAGGGACCATGGGTGCTATTTAGCCTTTTTTTAATTATGGAAAAATTGTATTTAAGAAGTTTCACATTAATCTTTTTTTTTTTTGAAAATTTAAAAAAATTATGGAAAAATTGCATTTTAGTAATTTCACATTTATTTAAAGTTTCAAAGTTTTTAATTTTTTTTGGAAAAATTGCATTTTAGAAGTTTCACATTTATCCAAAATTTAAAAAAATTACATTTCAGAAATTTCACTGTCATCCAAAGTTTCAATTTTTTTAAAAAAATTTTGGAAAAATTATTTTTCAAAAATTTCACATTCATCCAAAATTTTGAAAAGTTTTAAAACTTTGAAAAGTTGCATTTCAAAAATTTCACATTCATCTAAAATTTCAAATTTTTTTAAATTTTTGAAAAAATTGCATTTTGAATGTTTCACATTCATCCAAAGTTTCAATTTTTTTTAAACTTTTCAAAAAATTGTATTTCGAAAGTTTTAGATTCATCTAAAACTTCAATTAATTTTTAAATTCACCCAAATTTTTGATTAATTTAGATTTGTCTTGAGTCTTTAGCACAAATCCATATATTCATAATATGTCTAAAATGAAATATCAAATACATGTATCTAAAAATTTAGTAAGTCTTTGACGTAATCAATAATTATACTTTTGCCTTTGTTTTTTAAAACAACAATGATATTTGTACTTTCATAATCTTCATAATTTATTCACCACATCATTATTTTCTTTTTTACTTCTCTATTCCTGTTACATCACAATATATCACATCACTAGAGTATTCGGGTGTCTCCGACTCTTTTTCCTAATAACAAACTACTATTTGGTGTTAAGTAGCAAATAACTAAAATGGGATTTTGTATATATATATTTCCTTTTTTTTTCTTTTTTCTCAATACACCCCACTTTAAAAAAAAAATTTCAGGTTGTCCTACTTTTTGGGCCCAGTTGCTCGTCGCAACGTGGGCCTGCAATGAACTGAAGGGAAAATTTTTGCAGCCCATTGATCTTCGCACCCCCAGGGGGCGATGATTTGAAGGCGTATTTTTTTTTTTGCTCATCGCACCCCCAGGGTGCGATGATCTACACCCTTTTTTTTTGTTTTTTTAATTTTAAAAATTTAAAATAATTATAATAAATTATAAATATTTAAAATAATTAATAAACCCCAAACGCTAAACCCTAAACCCCAAACCCTAAACCCTAAACCCTAATTTTTTTTAATTTAATAATTAAAAATAATTATAATAAATTATAAATATTTAAAATAATTCATAAACCCTAAACCCTAACCCATAAACCCCAAACCCTAAACCCTATTTTTTTTTATTAATTGAATAAGTAAAAATAATTATAATAAATTATAAATATTTAAAAAACCCTAAACCCTAAAATGAAATAAAAAAATAAAAAACTTTCATAAATAATAATAATAATATTAATTATTTTAATAATAATAATAATTACATATTAAATAATAATAATAAATAAATAAAAAAAGAAAATTATTATAATAATAAACATAATAAAAAAATTAAAATAAATTAATATTTATTTAGGATAAAAAAATTTGTAATAATAATAAAATAACAACAAAATAAAATTATAAATATAATTAATTATTTCCATCTAAATTATAATAATAATTTATATTAATGAATTTAAAAAAATATATATTAAATTGAAATAACAAAATACATCAAATTGAAAGAAAAACTACATGAATTTGCAATTAATTATTTCCATCTAAATGTCCTCCGGTTCCACATCTACGCGGTCGTCGAACTCGTCTAGCCCCTTGTACGAGTTCAGGTTATTGTGGTTGATCCTCATTTTGATCATTATCTTCGTTATAAGTTGTATGCGGATTAGAACCACTACTACCTGCCTCCGTATAATTTTGAGATTCGATGTTATACATCGAATCAAAAACAGCATAAGCCGACTCAGGTGTTGTGCAATGAGTACCAAACAAATTATAGAAAATTCCGCTATCTATCGAATTAACGGGTGTTGGCAATGTTGGCACTGAAGGAACGTATTCCTGAGTCGGTATATATGTAGATTCGTGTAGATGTGTTGGTGACGATAAAGATGGTATTTGGTGCATGGTATGTTGTTGTGGCATTGATTGAGGGGTTGAGTGAACATCAGAATACATTGAAGGTTGCGAACGTGGATCACGCAGATATCTTTCCACATATATATATAATTTGGTGTGATTTCTGAACCAATTCATATATTCGTTACTGTGGCATAAAAAACCTTTTATGAATTGACCGTGCAGTACGTAATTCTGACGTTCATTCCAATGTTGAATCTCATCTTTCCAAACCACCCTCCAATTTTTATCAATGCCACGCCTCATGTCGAGCTCATGGTACATTTTCATGTCCTCTGGTGGTTGCGGAATTGGTTGATGGAAGCCGAACTGAAGTGCGACTCTATCTACATGATGTTTTTCAACAATATGATAACAATGTAGATAGGTACATGCCATCCAAGTGTTCATCTCTTGTTCGGGTACCTCGTGTTGGAACCCGAGATACGGCCTCCACCGAAACTGATATGTTAAAAAAATGCTAAGTAAATATTAAGATATATAAAAATATATAATTAAAAAAGTTTAACTAAATGTGAATGAATATTAATATTACTTCCTGAACCATCATGTGATCGATTGTATTCCGGTAGCCTTGTATGTCGTTATAAGGAACACTACTAAAGTTTAGACCACCGGAATTAAATATGTGGAATATATCAAACATAAAAAAATAATAATATTAGTAATATGGTAAGTGGTTAGTTTTAAAAAAAGAAAAATATATAAAAATTAATTTCAATAGTTACCTTTGTGCAAGTGGAAATACCCATGCACTGTGAAACTCTGGAGCGACACAAGACAAACGATATCATGCCCAATTTTGTAACAACAGAGCACATCCTCCAATAGACTTGACATCTGGTTTCGTAGCAACGCATAATTCTCTATACAGTGTAGCTAAAACTGCCGAACCCCAACTATATTGGGATGCTTTATTTAAATCCCCTATTAAGGAAAGATATTTTAAATGTACACGGTTGTTGGATTTGTCCGGCATCAACAGTCCACCAATCATACGTAGAATGTATGCCCGACACGATGCTTGTTTTTGTACTTCGGATGCATCTTCACCAACACCGTCAAATGTATCTTTAAGCCATTTTAATTTAATAAAATTACCTGTGGTTGCCCCCTCAAGTGGGATAACTCCTAAATATTCTTCACATACAGTTCTAATATTTACAAAATTTGAACCAGAAACTGGAATACCAGACACATTTAATTCTAAAAGGTAATACACGTCTTCTAAAGTTATCGTGCACTCACCTATTGGGAGATGAAATGTATGAGTTTCTGGTCTCCATCTTTCAACCATCGCAGTAATTAGGCCGACATCTATTTTCGCATCCCCTTGATCATCGCATCCTCAGGACGCGTTGTCCTTCTGACCATTCAGATTGATCATCGCATCCCCAAGATGCGCAGGCCTGCTAGCCCTCTGATCATCGCATCCCCAGGATGCGCAGGCCTGCTGGACCTCTGATCATCGTATCCTCACGATGCGCGCCATCCATCTCTGCTGTTTTAATCTCAGCCTTCCATCTTTTTTTATCAACGGATGTGGATGATGGATCTAAGTTATTTGATTTGGACCAATCAAATTGGTCCAACTTGTATTAAATGTTGGCCTTCTAAATTTTTTTATCAACGGCTGTGGATGATGGATCCAAGATATTTGATTTCGACCAATCAAATTGGTCCAAGTTGTATTAAATCTTGGCCTTCCAATTTTTTTTATCAACGGTTGTGATGATGGATCCAAGTTATTGGATTTAGACCAATCAAATTGGTCTAATTCGTATTTAATCTTGGCCGTACAATTTTTATATCAACGGTTGTGGATGATCTAGATGAAAAATATCAATCATATTTAATCTTGGCCTTTCAATTATTTTTATCAACGGTTGTGGATGATCTAGATGATAAATAAATCTCAATACATTCTATAAATAGAACAATAAATCTCACTATCTTACCACACCTTCTATCTCAATATACCTTGTAGCATTTCATACTTACTAAAAAAATTTTATCATGGATTCTCAACAAGTAATTTGTATTGTTTATTACAATGGTACAATAGTCGACGGAGTTGAAGGTAAAACATTTGTAAGTGATTACAAAAAGGCATTCAAAATACATTCTCGAAGCAATCTTGCTCGTCTAAAGAATGTTATTAAAAAAAAGTTACAACTCGATGACAAAGTGACGATAACTGATATAGTTTATCGACACCTTGTTTTCTTTGGTGAAAATATAACAAGGTTTGAACTTCTTAAGGTTTGCGACGACGAAGATGTTCAGCTAATGTTTGATGTTTATGCACAATGGTCACAACTTGGCACCATTGAGTTATATGTTAACTTTGAAGATGGTCCTCAAACATACTCAAACATTGATCAACCATCATCCTCAAACATACCCAATCCCGACTACATCCCATCTTTTGATCAAACCAACCCTTCTCAACCCAACTTATATTCTTCATCACAACACTATGAACCATCACAGTGTGAACCATCACAACATTATGAACCATTCTCTAGCCAACTAGAACAAACTCATCCAAAAAGTTTTCAACTCCATCAGGAATCTCTTCCAGTAAGTCCCCAATGTGATCTTCCCCTTAGTGTCTTATATGATATCAACGAGGAAGAATTGAGTGATTATAGTGAAGATGATGAGACATACTTCGATGAATCATCTGGTGATTCTGACGATGACAATGTTGTTGACGAAGATATGGAAGCAGAATTCAATCCACCCTCATACATGAAGAATATCAATTTGGATAATGGAGAACAATCAAGTGAATTTGATGCCATGTTCGTTAACGAAGACCCAGCAAAATATGGAACTCTTGCCATTAGAATGAAGTTTCAAAACAAGGATGAATGCGTACATGCAATCAAACGGTACCATTTAAAACAATCGTTGAATTTTGTGGTACATAAATCAGATTTAGAAAGGTACGTTATTTGTTGTTCATCTCCAAATTGTTTGTTTAGATGTAGAGCTTCAAAACGCAAAAAAAGTGATTTGTGGGTGATTGGTAAATTGAATTTGCCTCATACATGCACAAATTCGGCATTGTCACAAGATCATACGAAGCTCGATTCTAATATGATATGTGCAAGCATAATGCAAGTTTTGAAAATGGATCCTTCAATCAAAATGAAGGTCATTATTGCTCAGATTCAAGCTTTACACAACTACACAATTAGTTATAAAAAGGCTTGGATGGGAAAAAATAAAGCCATCGAAAAATTTTATGGCAATTGGGAAGAGTCTTACAATCAACTCCCACAATGGTTATTGGTTATGCAAACTTTTGCTCCATGAACCAAAATTGAAATGGAAACGATCTCAGCTTATCATGAGAATAGTTTGATAAGTGGGATAACGATATTTCATAGACTATTTTGGGCTTACCTTCTGTGCATATCTGCGTTCAAATTTTGCAAACCAATTGTACAAGTTGATGGGACTTGGTTGTACGACAAGTACAAGGGAACTCTATTAGTAGCAGTTGCCCAAGATGGGAACGACCATGTAATTCCTATTGCCTAGGCTCTTGTGGAAGGTGAGACAAAAGAGGGTTGGAGTTTCTTTTTGAGAAATTTAAGAAAACATGTCACTCCACAACCCAACATTTGTTTGATTTCAGATAGACACGAATCCATTAAGAGTGCTTACAACAATCCAAATAATGAATGGCAAGATCCTCCGTCAAAGCATGTGTTCTGCGTCCGACATATTGCACAAAATTTCGCAAGGAAATTTAAGGATAATGCTTTGAAGAAAAAAGTTGTTTGCATGGGTAATAATTTCATTCTTATTTCTTATAATTAGTGTAATTTTTAATAATTTAATTGTTAATTTTTATAATTAGTTAACAATGAATTGTCACTCCACAACCCAACATTTGTTTGATTTCAGATAGACACGAATCCATTAAGAGTGCTTACAACAATCCAAATAATGAATGGCAAGATCCTCCGTCAAAGCATGTGTTCTGCGTCCGACATATTGCACAAAATTTCGCAAGGAAATTTAAGGATAATGCTTTGAAGAAAAAAGTTGTTTGCATGGGTAATAATTTCATTCTTATTTCTTATAATTAGTGTAATTTTTAATAATTTAATTGTTAATTTTTATAATTAGTTAACAATGAATTGTCTACTATTCAATACAGGATACTCAATTAATGAACCTACATATCGACACTACCGCAGAGAAATCGGCATATTAAACCCGGAGGCTTTGAAATGGTTAGATAACATACCGCGACAAGATTGGATTCAAGCATTTGATGAAGGTAGCCGTTGGGGTCAGATGACCACCAACCTTGTGGAGTCAATCAACGGAGTGTTAAAAGCACCGCAGAACCTTCCTATCACTGCTTTGGTCCAATCAACATATTATAAAACACGGACACTATTTCCATCAATGGGAAAACTATACGCATCAATTTTAGCTTCTGGTCAGGTATTCACAGAAACATGCTTCAATTTTATGAAATCTGAAATAACTAAATCTAATAGTTATAGAGTTGATAGTTTTGATCGAAGCAACCATACTTTCATGGTCTACGAGACGGTAAATCCAATAGAAGGACGACCAATTGGTCATTACAGTGTAAACCTTTCTAACAATTGGTGCAACTGTGGGAAATATCAAGCTAAACACATGCCTTGTTCACATGTGATAGCAGCATGTTCTAGTATCAAATATGATTATTGGAGGCTTATACCTGATGTGTACAAGGTGGAAACGTTACTAAAAGTGTAAGACGAAACGTTCAGACCTATACCAAACAAAGGATATTGGCCAGAATATCAAGGTGTTAAGGTATGTCACAATCCTCTCATGCGGAGAGTCAAGAAAGGTTGCCCAAAAACCAAACGCATTAGAACAGAAATGGACAATAGAGAAAGGGTATCAAGAAAGTGCTGATTATATCGGGTCTCTAGTCATACTAGAAAACATTGTCCAAACGCTGCCGGCACATCTACTCAAATTTGATGTATTTTTTTCATTTCAATTTAATGTATTTTTTTTTAAATTCATTAAAATAATTTATTATTATAATTTACATGGAAATAATTAATTATATTTATAATTTTATTTTATTGTTATTTTATTATTATTACAAATTTTTTTATCCTAAATAAATATTATTTTATTTTAATTTTGTTATTATGTTTATTATTATAATAATTTTCTTTTTTTATTTATTATTATTATTATTATTTAATATGTAATTATTATTATTATTAAAATTATTAATATTATTATTATTATTATTTATGAAAGTTTTTTATTTTTTTTATTTCATTTTAGGGTTTAGGGTTTTTTAAATATTTATAATTTATTATAATTATTTTTACTTATTCAATTAATAAAAAAAAATTAGGGTTTAGGGTTTGGTGTTTATGGGTTAGGGTTTAGGGTTTATGAATTATTTTAAATATTTATAATTTATTATAATTATTTTTAATTATTAAATTAAAAAAAATTAGGGTTTAGGGTTTAGAGTTTATTAATTATTTTAAATATTTATAATTTATTTTAAATTTTTAAAATTAAAAAAACAAAGGGGGGTGTAGATCATCCACCCTGGGGGTGCGATAAGCAAAAAAATATACGCCTTCAGAGCATTTCCCCCTGGGGGTGCGAAGATCAATAGGCTGCAAAAATTTTCTCTTCAATTCATCGCAGGCCTAGGTTGCAACGAGCAACTGGGCCCAAAAAGTAGAGCAACCTGAGAGTTTTACCCCTCTACATCGATCCACATGACTCTGATTTGGATTAGTCGGGATCCGATATGACTTCTGGTCTTGGTTACTGATTGTCTAGATCATAGAAGTTTTGAAGCAGATTTTCCTATGGTGATTAAATTATATTGACTGTGGAAAAGTGTGACGTGTTTGCATATTACTCGATTAAGATCTGTGTGCATGCATATAACAGAAAAGTACCCTGTATGGACAGCAGCATATTGATGAAAATGAAAATATTGAATCAAAATTCATCGAAGTTAATCCGTGTAATCAAAATTTAAAACAAATTTTCCCTAATTGTTTACTATTACTACCAATTCTAGTCAGTTCCGAGGCAGGAAAAATAAAAAGTTCTTTTCGAGGAAATACACTGTAGAGATTAAATCTATGCTTCAAACAAGAATCCAGAGGTTAAATTCTTCAGTTCACTGCAACCTCAGCTGAGAAGAAATTCGAATGAAGTACTTCCTGGCCAGAAACTTTAGTTTTAGAGTTCTTCAGCACTTGGAAAGCTTCTTCCACCTTGGCAGAAAGAGACTCTGGTGATTCCATGAGAACCAGCAATTCTGCATTGTCCATCTCCAGAAGCATCCCAGTAATCTTTGCTGCTAGGTTAGGCTGCTCAAGATAGCTCAGTGAGTATACTTTAAGAATTAAAAATCCCAATCTTAAATACCCAACAAAAGAGAATAGTACCTTGAGTTTTTGGACAAGCATGTATAGATGCTCGCCAAGTATGTCTTTCTGCTGCTCTGGAGTAGCATTAGCAAGCATGCTATGCAGCACTCCTGATCCCTGGGAGCTTCCACCAGAGTTTGAACCACCAGAAGAGAATCCAGATCCTTTTTCCATCTCACGGTGTCGTCCACTAGGTACGTACTTAGCCTGTCCGGTTCTCTGCAAAGGATACAAACTTGAGAAAACAACTATGAAACACATGCATAGAAAGGGATCAAAGCACAAGTTTTGAAATAAAATCCAGACATCTTCACTATTTTATATCAAATCTAAACAAACAAATTTTTTAAGTCCTGAGTTCATGCTCAGTTTGGAATTATTTTTAGGGCATTTTAAAGTGTTGTTCAGAAAAACAAGTAGCATTGGCACCTTCGTGAGACCTGACAGTTGTGTAGAGAAATAAATGTGAAATGCATCAAACATTTACAGCTACAACAGATTTTTAACATGTTAGAATCATGTTCTATAAGGGAAAAGGGGGGCAAGGGAAAGTAAGAAAGAAAAAACCTGCTGAGTACTTGACTCTCTTGGAGAAATCACTGACTGAGAAGCCTGCTGGGCTTGTGGCATATATGTACCAGAGTGAGTATTTCCCTGTGATACTGCATGCCCATTCATCCTGCCCCTATTTTGCCTATGCTGCCTAGTATTGTTAGAAGCCTGTGAATGAAAGGCATTAAAATAAATGATTCATTAAACTGCCACCATTGAAACAGGAGCAGTTTCTCCAAATAAAATGACTGTCACTATTTAGTTCCTCCATGCTAGTTTTTTTTCCTGAAAGTTCCTTTTTTCATTTCCCCAAAATCCTTATTAAAAAATCATGAAAAAGTGAAGGGAATACTTATTGGGTTTATAACAAAGATGTTACTTACAACAGGTATGGGTGACTGTTGAAATGATCTAACAGGAGGTGCAGAGCCATTAGCTCTCCATCCAGGCCTCAATGGGAGAGGTTGATACATGAGCCCGGCTTGAGGAGGCGCGTGTGAAACAACACCAGTAGCAGTGTAGTAGTAAGGAGGATATCCACCAGGGACAATGGCAGTTGAAGGCCCAGCTAGTCCTGCAATTTGCTGTGCGTACTGGAGCTGCAACTGTGCTTGTCTGTCCTCTTTCCTCTGAGCAAGAGCAACATATAGTGGTTTACCATGAAACATGAATCCTGCATCATATAAATAATATCAACTTAAACTTAATCAGACAGTAAAATCATTGCAGATAAAAATGGTGTTAAATTTAAATGTAATTTACATAAAAGTATTATAAAATCTTCAAATAAAAAAGCTTTAAAGAGGCAGAGATGAAAATTTGCAAGATCTTCAGTTCCAAACCAGTATACAAAATATAAGACAAAATATATTCAGATTTATCAAGTATCCTTTATTTGCATTAACATGTAGGGTTGATTGTGTCTCATATCATAAACCTGGAAAAAGCTCCTCTAAAATGATCTTGTTAAAAGATGCAGCTAAGTATATATTCACCCTTCAATTTAAGTGGATTAAGATCACAGCGTGCTTTAAATCTAATAAAGTGTTGATATATACTTATGAAACTTACAAACTCTTTTTAGGAGCCTTATCCCATAAATTGATAAACCCAATGGATAGCCGTGAAACTCCAATTCTTTTAAAGAAGAATTATATTTTCTAAAATCAATCCAAAAACACAGTTAAGTGTACACAAAGGAATCTTCACCAACCACCTCCAAAAACACAGTTAAGTGTACACAAAGGAATCTTCACCAACCACCTCCACCAAAAAACATACACACATACGATCACACACACATACAGAAAAATGAAACAGAAAAATCACAAATATCAGATCCTGGTAATGATACAGGACACGACACTGAGAGTTCTACTGATCTTTCATAGTAACTATCAGATCCTTTGAAATAAAATGAATAGAAGGAAAGAGCTATAAACGTTGATGCTTGTCAATATTCACTTGATGGAAAGGTACATGATGAATAAATCTAATCTCTCAAATTGAAATCCTATAAATATATCATGTATTTCTTACATTCTTTTATTGGAGCTTACACCATGCATTTATTTTCCTATTTCACATCATCACCAGAAAACTAAACTACTATGAACTCTGAAGCATGTATTGTGTAGGAACACATCCCTTCAACAACTTAACCCACTTACCATGATAAGTATTCACAGCTTTATTGGCCTCCTCAGGAGTGGAGAAGCACACAAAACCAAATCCTTTACTAATCCCTTGGTCATCTCGCATAACTTTTGCAGAAGTTATAGTGCCACATGCACTAAAATGATCTCGCAGTCCTTCATCACTAACATTATCATCGATGTTCTTCACATAAATGTTTGACCCCTGGAAGTTAAATGATGACATTCTAAGAAAACTGAAGAGAATATGGGTACGTAAATATAAGAGAGTGGTAAAGAAATTACCTTATATTTCATGACTTGCTCCTTCCGTTTCTCCTCAAATTGTTGGTGCAAGATCTGCTCACGCTCAGCCTTCTTTTGTGCCCTGGCTACATACAGAATCTTTGAACCTGTTGATACAAATCAAAACCAGATAATACATAGGATTAACATCAAGAAATTTCAACTTTGCCAGCCGTAAACCAACACAGTAAAAGATTAACTAACTACCAAGTTGTGATCCATTCATTGCTTCCATTGCCCTTTTAGCATCATCTGGGTTATCAAAGTTCACAAAGCCAAAACCCTTTGACATCCCATTGTTGTCCTTTGCAACAGCCAAGCTAACAATTTTCCCAAAAGAGGAAAACTTTTCCTGCAGAAGTGTTTCTGTAATATCTAAGTCCAAATTCTTCATGTACAAATTTGTATATCTAGCATCAGGGCCAGACATAACGCGATCACTTTTCTTGACAAACTTCCCAACATATCTGTGACAAGAATTATAATCAGATTAAAATCAATCTCAGGAAATAACAGGAGTACAGAAATTGAATACGTCAGTCAACTAACTGTGGACCAAGATCATAAACTTCAAAGCATGAACATATACAGACATAAAAAAGTTACCACAAAACAATGCATAATTTCACTTACATCTGCTTATCATCAATAGTAGAGCCATTCAGCTTCTCGATAGCAGTATTTGCAGATTCCTCTGTTTCAAATTGAACAAAGCCATATCCTTTGCTCTTCCCATCCTCAGACATGACAACTTTGCTTGACAAAATATTGCCAAACTTTTTAAACATATCTTCTAATCCAGCATTATCTATCGATTCAGCTAAGTTCTGCCAAAAAACCAGAAATCCCCTTTCAGAAACAATAACAAACACCAAACACCGGTCAAAAACCATATCAAATCAAAGAACCGTAGATACCTTAACAAACACGTTCCCTATGCTACTTTTCCTTGCATCAGGATCACGACGTGACCACATGACCCTTATCGCTTTTCCATTCAATGTAGAATGATTCTTCAGCTCAATCGCATTAATTGCTACATGACCGAAACCAAATAGAACATTAACATTAACAAAGTAACCACACTCAGATTTTGATTACTTACATTTCTCTCTCTTTAATATTCATCATCATAACAGAACAATAATGAAACATATTTTAAATCTTTCCGTTTATTTTATCGGTAATCAAAGAAAACACTAACTAAACAATGCAATTCAAAATCAAGATCTCATAATTCAATGAAAATAAAGAACAACAAGAATCATCATCATCATTATTATTATTATCAAGAAATAATACACTAATTCGTGTGATAAGAAAACCTAAAGAAAGAAAGAACTGAAAAAGAAACGATGAATGTTAATGATATTTTACCGTCTTGAGGAGATAGGAAGTTGACGTAGCCATAACAGAGTGATTTGGCGGTTGAAGAGTCTCTGCAAATGCGAACGGAAGCGAGAGTCTTGAAATCGGAGAAGGCTTCGTGAAGCTGTCCGTCGGAGAGATCAGGATGGAGGTCGCCGACGTAAAGAGAAGCCGGAGTGGCGGCGACCGAGGGAGGAACCGCCATCGTACAATCGCTCTTAATGAGGAAAGAAGAGATAATGAAAATGGAAAATGGAAAATGAAAGAGAAAATGGAAAATGAAAGAGAAATTGGAAAGAAAGAAAGAATGTGTGTATATGTATCTGAATATGTGTGGGTGATGTGTGAGAGAGAATGAATATGATATGAGCGAGAGAGAGAGAGGGTGGTGTGTGTGAGAGTGAGTGAGTGTAGGAGGAACTCGGCATGCATGGCCTTTCAGGTACTATATCAAAACACAACAATATTTCTCACGCGCCATTACATATTGTAGTTCTCACTCGCTCCTTCTTCAATTCTTTACCCTTTGACCTTTGTTTTTTCTTCATTGTTTATTAATTACTACTAATTAATTATTATATTCATACAAATTTGTTCCTTATCAACAAAATGTCAATGCTCTGGCTGCTAGCCTGCTAGTTAAATACTGCTTTGGATCACTTTTGCATTTAAATAAAGTTTTTATTATTTATTGTATATAACTCTTGAATACTTTGTATATTTTAAAAAATAAATAGCACATATGGTTCCTTAACTTAATTTTAGTTAATGTTTTAGTTATTTATCTTTTTTTTTTCTTGATTTGGTCCTTTATTTTAATTTTAAGTAACAATTTGATCCTTTATGTTTTAAAATGTCAACAATATTATCCTTTTTTTTTTACAAAAATTCATCAAAATTTTCAACCAAAACCCATAAAATTAATTATATTCTTTAATATAATACAAATTTCATCAAATTCGTAACTCAAATCTTCAAATAAATCCATACAAAAATTTCATTCTTTATTTGATATTGTTAGAAATAGAAATATGAGTTTATTTGAAGATTTGAGTTTCGAATTTAATAAAATTTGTATTATATTGAAGAATATAATTAATTTTATGGATTTTTGTTGAAAATTTTGATGAATTTTTTGAATTTTTGTAAAAAAAAAAGATAACATTGTTGACATTTTAAAACATAAAGGATTAAATTGTTACTTAAAATTAAAATAAAGGACCAAATCAGGAAAAAAAAAGATAAAGGACTAAAACGTTAACTGAAATTAAGTTAAGAAACTACGGGTGCTATTTAGCCAATATATATTTATGGGAAAGATGAATGATTTGTAAGATAATTGGTTGAGTTTATCTGAATAATAAACTACAATTACAAACAAATTATTTAAAGGAATGTGATTTTAAATTTTATTAGAATAATCTTTTACTATAATTAATTACTAACATCATGGCTAAAATATTATTTACAATTTAAAACTACAAAAATATTAACTAAAAAATTTGTTTAACTTTTTAAATTTGAATAATTTAATTTTGTAATTAATAAATATATTTAAAAAAATGAGTATTAGTCAAAATGATAGGAAGCTTGTTTGTTTCCTTTGATTAAATAACTAAACAGCATCTTTAATTTGAACCCTATGAATGAAAAAATAAATAAACACCAAGATTTTTGCTCCCTTAAAATAAACTCAATTGGTTCAACTTGAGTTAGTTAATTGTCCAATGCAATTTTTTTATAAAAATAGTACACCAAAAACATTAATGTTTAGATCACTTGTTTGTTGGTTGGATTTTTATATTATGTAGTAACGGAGTTTTTTATTTAATTATGCATTTTATTTATAGAAATTTTTGAACTTATTTTCAAAGATATTTTCTAAGTGGCACTAGAAAACAAGTGTTTTCTCGAAGATTATCTTATTTAATTTGTATGTAATTAATATTGGTAGACAAACAATCAAATGATAGTTTTTTCTTACCTTATTAACAACAACGAAAACACACTGCCAAACAGAGCATTGAGATTGAAGCATGTGGTAGAAGATATTAAAATGGGAAACTTTTTTTATGTCAATGTATATTCTAGCCTAGGCTTCTATTGTAGTCCTACTCACTTTTGGTGATGTCAATTAATCTTACCAATTTAAGGCACTATAGTTTTGTTTTTATTTATTTATTTATTTACATTTAAGGCACTATAGTTACTATGGTGGATTTTTCGGAAAAAAATTACTACTATGGTGGAAATAATGTCACAATTTGCCAAGTATATTATCCATTTAAAGCACTATAATCAGAATGTTATCCAAATTTAGACAGAAAGTTGGTGAATGGTTAAGATGACGAGAGAGAGAGGAAAAAGGACAAACTATAAAAAAATTTGTTCACCAAAAATGAAAGAAAAAAAAAGGATCGAGGGAGAAAGAAACGGACATAAGAGCGTTGAAGAATGAAAAGGAGACTGTTTCAAACAAAACAAAACGCAAAAACATTGCGTTCAATTTCACCCTCTAATTTGACAAAAAAAAAAAATCACTTTCTAGTCTCTCTAATCTTTTTATTTAATTTTTTTGACATTTTATTTGTTAGAGTTTTGTAACAATCCTATATTGTTCAAGACGCTATTCCAGCCACACAAATTTTCAGAAAACAAAAGAAATTTTCAATCATCTTAAATTCAATCTGAGGTCAAACGGAAATAAACAATTATGACGCTTTTGTCTCCCTACCTGTAACTTCTGGTCCATTGATAACTAATGTTCGTTAAACAAAGTAGTGATAATGTTAACTTTATGGACTTATAAACATAACTAACTTCTTTAACTGCCACTAACTACCACTGAATTACAGTTACAACACAACAGTGTTAATTTTAGAAGTTTTACCTAACCACCACCCTTAGTGTTAATTTTAGTTCACAATTCTGCATGTGGAGATTCCGCCGTCAAAGATAAATAATAAATAAAAATAATGATCTTTCTATTCTAAAAGTTATTTCTTTTTTACTAATATTCTAAAAGTTATTGTCAGGTTTTCTTTACGATTAACAAATTTGTTGCTTATTATAAAAAATAAAATAAAGAATTAAAATCATTTTTGTTTGTTCTCGTGCCAATACATTGGTGACAATATAACTCCTTAAACAGAAAATCATGACTATATGACATTAGTAATTGTTGACCCAAAAAAACAACATCCGTAATACCAATACATTGGTTGAGTTGGGACATCCAAAGAGATTGAGAAGGAAGTCCAAAGTTCAAACTTTGTCTACTAAACAGTGTACTAACAACCAACATTTCACAATAAAAAAAGAATGACATTCGTATACACTAAACACTTTGGCTTAAAATCACAACCCCGAAGGTGAGCTTTTTTTATGCAGTCAGAGCAGTTTATAAATAGTACAATTTCAATCTACTTCAGAAATCTACTAATATACTAATTCTCCATTTCTCAACAACAGAGCCCCTTTACAGTGAGATCCGCATTTTCCTCGTACTAATTGGAAAGGTATCAAGGGTAATGCCGACAATAAATAAAACATTGGCCAACCCTGGTAAAATTTTCTAAGATTGAGCTTTGACTCTTGAATATTATCTACAAAAACTGGGGCTCCATGAAAACTATTATATGCAGAAGAAAAGCCACAATGCTTACAAGTAGCAACTCGAAGCAAATGCCGATGTGGGAGGAGCTGACGCTCATCTGTCCTGCATTGATGTATGCATCCTTACTCTTGCTTGTATCCACCGAGACATTTACAGCCAAGGAACCTGAGCAGCAAGCACCGATTTAGGATTATGACAAGGTAAAGGAGCATATATGCAATAAAGGAAATAATCATATGGTTAGCTCACAATCATAGTCGGTCCACCCGATTCGTCGATTAGCTAAGTCGTATACAAAAATCTTGTCTTTTAGAACAAGATCTGCAAATGAACAACCAACTTAGTTGATAAAACCCAATACTAAAAATACTGGACAACTAAAATAATGACCCGATACATTTTATGCATAATTAACACAAAATAAACATCAAAATACAAGATGGAACCTCTTAAAAGAAATTAATTTGAAAATACACAATTAACTCCTTGTAGATTTTACTCTGTTAAAATAATATTTCCAGCTTCTAACCTCCTAAAATTGTGAATCCCTTCTGCACTTTTTGGAAACCAATGCACCACATTGCAGCACCGTCCTATAAAAGACAAAGTAGTGCATTAGACTATTATCAGTGGCATTCACTTCAGAAGAACTTAGACAAGAAGAAGAAAGTGATCAAACAAAGAGAAAGACATAATTACCAGGAAACCATAATGTATAAGATACTGTTCTGGTTTTAAAACCATGGATGCTCCACCCATGAAATTTAAACTGACTGGAGGAAATATATCACCTAGGCTGAATGAGCAAAAATTGAAATGACATCTTAGAAATCAGAAAAGCACAAAATATATTTTTTATGATCAAATAGAAATGGCGAATTAAGTATCTTTTATTAAAAAATTGAGTTAGAAGAGTTGAAATCACCTGGTTGGGACCAAATAGCACTGGTTTCCTTTTGAAATGATGGGTTTGGAAAACTGTGACACGGCAGTAGTTATCTACACATTCGTTGAAATATTTAAATCAGTGCATGTAATATCATTTCTAAAATATGGGAAAGGTCAAGATCATTTCTTAATGATTCAAAACACAAGATAAATAAGCCAAACACACCCTATTGAAGAAAATCAATTTTTTAATACAAAGTAAATTTTCATTCTTCAATGTCCAACACATACTGTAACGTCCAGATATTTATTGATATCGCAGTTCCACTTCTTTTTGTTAACACAAAATTACAGTCAACGAAATCTTTGCGGCTAATCACATATATCCAGGTGTCTCGAATCAAGATTTGCTATATTTGGACTCTTGGGCGAATACCGGATCCATGTAACAGAAACATTAGAAAGGGATCCACTATTTTTCAGGTAAACACACTTCTTTGTTTCAAATTCTGCAATAAAGTTAACTCATGGACATACAGGCTCTCTTCCTGCAATGGCACAAAGTTTTAATACAAACCTTTTTGTAACTTCACCATAGGTCAGGTTCTTTTTAAAAATACAGGAAAGTTGAAGTACCTAACTGTCTAGATAGATGGCCATTGTTACCAACATCATATTTAATCTATTAGTTGAAGTGTCTGAAAAAGTTGCAAGGAGTACCCTGTTTTCACAAAACAAAGGGTTTTATGGGTGTGAAAAAAGCTCCCAAATTTATGAGGTAAGCAATTGATTATCATGAGTACCTTGGTCAATGTGATTTGTTTTTTAAAGGACGAGATTGTGCAAATAGATTAGTGGGTGTGTAATAGATTAATGTGATATTGAGGACATATAGACCTTAACTATCATTGAGTATTGGACATTTGACTAACTAGAACATGTTTAAAATTGAGGACAACCTTAAAGAAACAATCCGACTTTCTGATTGAAATAGAAAAACCTTTTCTTTATTACATCATTACTGTTTAATTTTATTAAGTATGAATACCTAGGGTCATATATCAGATTTTATGCGCCCAAATAAATTAATTGGGAGAATGGCAATAAAATCACTGGACTTAGCTACAACGAAGTATAGTGTTTCCAAAGTTCAAGAGTGGTAAAACAGAACTTACAGCATTGAGAAAAGGATCATAAGCTTCTTGAATAAGGTATGCTAATGTAGTACCAGAATCAACTATAGTTCCTCGATTGTTAGATGTTGCAAATACATCTTCATCAATTGGGAGAATTTGTCCATTGACAGCAATACTTAGAAGATTTAAGTTGTAATGAGCCCTGAAATTCGATCAACACCCAGCAGAATGTCTGATATAAGCACAGATCAACATACTGATATAAACTGCAAGTTATTTGACAGTGGGAATAATGGCACGACAAGCATTTTAAGAACTCATCTTTCTTAGTGATTGTGAGCCATACCACTTTCTACATTCAATTCAAAAGTTATTTCATTAAATTAGAGCAAATGCGTAGTATATTATCATTTATATTCATTTTGAGATATTTATTACAACAAACCAATGCATGTTCATTTTGCTCAGAAAACAATGAATTTTTAAGGCCGGGGTTTGAAAAAAAACCCAAAAGAGAAAATAGAATTGAAAAATGATTTACTACTTCCAGGATTCACATTCATTTACCAAGGGTATGGCATGTAAACTTTTATCATAGAAGCGCATGAAACGAAACCAAGATCTGTGCTAGGAGAATGTTGAACCCATCATAAGAACTCTGTATCAATAAACCAAGAAAACTTTGTCCTCCACACGAGGCACCAAACCAAACATACAATATATGCAAACCTATTACTTTTGTTATAAGAATGCTGTCCTAAGCAAAGATACTTGGCTAAGTACAATGAAATGGAAGGTTGCCTTTCAGAAAATTGTAATCGAGATTAAAAGATGACAGATTAATAACATTCCAAACATTAATATGTTGCACCAAATAAAATTAGAGATTTTATGTAAGCTAAGGGGTACAAAATGGGGATTCAGTAGTTAACTTTAAGTTTTAAGATGACAACTAGCAGTGCTTATTTTATGTTTCATGTCATCCAAACATTATACCGATATAATAAATTTCAAAGTGATTATCTCATAGTTACAAACAAGAGATTAATCTTTGAAAGTGATGCAAATACCAAGATTCAGAATTTTTATGCAGAAATGAATAGAACTTATACTTTCCCTTCATATCATTGTCATGCAATATTCGGGAAAATTTTGTTCAAACTGAGATGGGAGAAGAAAACAAGGAAGGAAGCGACGAGTAGAGAACATACTGTAATGGAACAAGTGGGGTATAAACAATATTTGGCTCCATAATTTCACCAAGAACCAGTACACCTCCTCCATTGCCCTCTCCCTTTAAGCAATGAGAGAACACTTTGGGTGCCATGCCTTGTGATGATAACTGTGATATAACAGATAAAGCACCAGGGCCAAACCCAAAAATTCCATCAACCGCCTTTTCTGTCCGAGCCAAATCCCCGGACTGGTAGGTGCTACACCTATTTCCAAAACAACCATCCCAATAAGATCAAATAAAACCAATTACCAATCCCAAAATAAACATAGGAGTAATGAGCAAACTTTCACCACAGAAGCAATTGATGAAATAGTAAACAAATCCCATTTATTTACCTTATTCACTTTTTATATCAAAATTTGACCTATTGACAAGATTTGCTATATAATACATATGCATTAACAGTCAGTTTGATCCGCAATTCTATTACACGGGTTCTTCTCATCATGTAGATTGAGGACTCACCCAAAAACGACGGTAGATGAGGAGTTAGAAAACACAGTCTGTCCCATGCTCACGTCAAAATACATGGCATCATAAACATAATAACCGGATGTCCCACTTCCATCCCCATACTGAAAGGTATAGCTGCACTGATTAACTTCAGAAGAGCACTGACTTGTAGCAGTTTGAACTGCATAAGAACAAACTGGGTCTGAGCAGGAAACCAGTGCAGCAGTGGACGAGCTAGCCGTGTCAAAGAAATTGAGCTCAATCTACACAATGCACAACATAACCAACAATCAGATTAAGCATTACACACTAAACAAATTGCTGTTTAAAGACAAAAGTGCAATGGAATGAAATGGGAAAACATCAATTTTTTAAAATTTAACTATTCTATTTCATTCCACTCCATTCCATCTTATACCACCAATCCAACCATATCCAGATATATCTACACTAATAAAGAAAATCAATAAATTTTGATGAAATTATTAGCCTTCTTCTATTTATACCCTTAAAAGTTCATCTTCTCATTGCATCAATTTCCCTCTTTGCAATAAATAATAAGAGTGCAACTGCCATAAAAATAGTTAATGCAACCTTAAACTTAGAAAGTGAAAAATAAATACTAACAAAATTATTCTAAAAATAGACAACTAAAATTAAAATAAACTAAAGAATTACTAGTAGTAAACAAAATAACAAACAAATGCAACAAATTAATTCTCACCCCTAGGCCACTAGATTGGGGGCAATTACTGCAAGTATTGCAATTAAGCCACAAAATGTCACTTCCAGTATCAACCTGAACATAAAATTCTTTAGCAGGAGATCCCATCTTCACTTTAGTAAAATACAACCTAAACAAGAAAACAAAGATTAATCCAATTTAAAGACTATATAATAATTATCATAACAAACCAAAAAAAAAAAAAAAAAACTACATTATATTCTCAAAAACTACTCTACTCAAAGTTGAGAAAACGGTTACAAGAAATGGAAGATTTCGAAAGAATGAAAAAGAATTAGTTACCCAACTAAGTAAGGATCGGAGGTTCCTTGGACTGAGAAGTCGACAATGCCACCAACACCTTGCAAGATTCGACCGTGACGAGCTCTATCGCGAGCTCTCAGAGCCGTTAATTCAACTTCGTGGTTAAGAGGGATGGCCCGTTCAAGAGGAAGATAATTTCCCGGAAAACCACCGTATGCAACCGTAACCGCCATTGCGACGAAAGCCACCAACACGGGAACACGCATTTTTCTTTTATTTTATTTTTTTTAATTTTAATTTTACCTTTCAATAGCAACGGTCACGCGGTAGTAGCTGGTGCTGCTTTTTTCTGAGCATCGAATGAAAGAAAGAATGAATAGCGAGAAATTAAAAGAAAGTAAATGGGTCAAGTCAATAGAGAATGGAATTTTAGTTGTTTTACAGAGTCTTCTTTTTTATATTTATTTTTCGTCTATGAATGAGACATGTCGGAAAACCCCTCTTCCACGGCCAATAGTTCTTTTTTCATGACAGAGATCAATGTTTGGATAACCCATTAAATAATCTTTTCGGAAAATTATAAAATTACACTTTATTACATAGGAAAAAGAAATTACATGAAATATAAAAAAAAAAATCATAATACATCGAATAATAGAAAAAAAATAATATTATTATTTTATTGATATTGTAAAATAATATATAAAATATAACAAATTTCTTTTTTGTTAAAGTGAACTATAATATGGAAGTGAAGGAAGAACTACAAAAAAATTAAATGAATAAAAATGGTAGTTTGATAATTATAATTATTCTATTGATTTTTTATGGGGTAGTTATATTAATGATTGTATCAACAAAATTAAATAGAATAAACTAAGTTTTTTCTAATTCGTATGCAATCATTAATTTTTGTTTAGTATCAATCGTATTTATAAAGAAAAAAGTCTTTAAAAATTATTATTTTAATTTTTCAATATAACATTTTTTTATTATACTCTAATTTATATTATATACATCACTGATAAATCAGTAAACTCTATTTTATATTTATTGGTAACGATAAATATTTAATAACCTTAGTTAAATAAATTATATTGATTACTTTTTTATTTCATTTATTGTTTCTAAATATATGTTATATTTCAAATTACTAAATACATCCTTACTAAATTAATAAAACACTTTATTAATATTATTATTATTATTTTTAAATATATCCTTAATTAATATTATTAATAACATAATAATTAAGTATTTTAAACAATAAAAAAATCATAATTGAATTGTACATTTATACATAAAAGGATATTTTGAGAAATATCTATACAGAATATGGTAAGTTCCGTGAAGGAATAAATAAAATAATAATTAAAATATTGGATTTCACATGTCATTTGTTTAAGAGTGAAACAAGAGGTATATACATCACCACAGCAATAGAACCATTATTATATATATACATATGTACAAATGAGAATTTATTTATGATGATATTAACAAGGGAAGGGATTAAATAAAAATAAAGGGTAGACATTTAATATATTTAATTTAATTAAGAAGAGTGGTATTATAATTTTAATTATATCCATGATATTCATCCTCATCCATATCTTGAAGACTAGGCAATGGAAACCTAAGAATGGCAGCAACACCAGTTAGCTGAGCTAATTGTGGTGCCGAAACATGCATAGAAGAATACACCAAAGCCTTTCCTCCACTTTCTTTCACCGATTTCACCAAACTCACATATTTTTTCCTCATTTCAATATCTTCATTCCTATAAAGATCATCACTTATCAAAAGTGTTTCAATCGCATTCATCTCATGTGCACTCTCTACATGCCTTGGTCCATAACACACACGATCCGAATTGTTGCATACCATATCCCACAACTCCTTAAAACTCCTAATTTCCAAACCTAAATTGTTATTCTTTATCAATTTCATCACCGCCACGTCACTCAAAACTTCCCTCAAGTCAAAGTCACAATTACCTTTGTTGTTGTTGCATCTTGACCCTACCACAACAATACGTGATTTGTTCTCTTCGATACATTTTATCCTTAACCTCTTCGCTTCTGACAAAAGGAATCTACGAAAAATAGTAGGGGATATCGATGTATTATTATCGTTATTCCCTGCTATCACCACACATTTCACAATGCTGAAATCCACGTGCTTCATGAAAGCCACAAAGACATCACGAAAAAACACGTTTGAAGAAGAAGATTTTTTATTAGAATGTGAAGATGAAGAGGCTTCGATCTTGGAACAACGAGTAGTGACTTGTTTTCCAAGTAAGTGAATTTCTGCATGGTGTTGTTGAAGAACAACAACAGCAACAAGATTGACATCAGAAGAAGAAAATGATGAATCATCGTTAACCTCGGCTAAGGATTCAACTGCTTGAGGACTCCACATTTTTTTTTCAAGGTGAAAAGGTTTATTTCTTTCAAGGGTTAAAGTGTGAAAAGAACCGGCAGCAACATGTTGATTTGATTCGAGATTGCGGCCATGGACGCGGAGGGTGGAAGAGTCTTTATGAAAGTCGTGGCACGTGACTTTGAGATGAAGGGTGAGTTTGACACGTGACACGGTGTTTTTGGTTGATTCGAGATGGACTTTGCGTGTGGTTTCGGCGGTAACGACGTCGCCGATGGTGATGAGGTTGTAAAGAAGCCACACATCATCAGGTTCTTCTGCAATTATTTTAACAGTTCCTCTTTGGTTAAGAGCAAAATCTTTTTCTAAGAGTTTCATGTCAATTTAATAATTAACTAATTATTCCAAAGGGATGTTGTGAGAATCAGATGTTACGAAGATTTAGGCGTTACACAATTTACGGCATAGATTAAGGATTGCAAGATATTTATGTGGCAGTTTGTGTGCGCTCTAATTAATGTTTATATTGGGTAGGTTAGAGTTGCGTGTTGTGTTCCTATT
This sequence comes from Cicer cuneatum, assembly GCA_037974295.1. NCBI lineage: Eukaryota > Viridiplantae > Streptophyta > Magnoliopsida > Fabales > Fabaceae > Cicer > Cicer cuneatum. The sequence goes on along the minus strand of JBBPBO010001986.1, from coordinate 66,682,565 downwards.
GGGAGTTTTGAAGTCATGGTTTAACTTGGATTAGGATGCTCTTGTTTTAACATGAAAACAATTCCTTATTTTGGGTACAAGGTAGAGAATGTCAATTTAATAATACTTGTTAAGATCTGCCATGCTATTGTGTTGTGTGAAGACTAATCCGGATAAGCCAAAAATAGATTATATTCAAAATATTTTTAATAAATTTTATATATTTGATTTGATGCAGTAATAATTCTAATCTTTAAATGTATTAAAAATGTTCGGTTTGAATTCAAGTATTTTCAGTTTTATAACAAAATTGTAAATATAAACATAAAATTTATAAAAGTTTCACTTACCACTAAGTTACTTCACAATTTAACATGGTTAGCGAGAAATTAATTATATTATATATTATAAATAAATATTGGCTTATATAATATATTACGTACTTTATTTATTACTAGCGTGCATACCACATACTGCATACGTGACTGACTAGACTCACAAAATCTCAAATGAATTTATGTAAAATATCCAAATAAATTTGTCATAACAAATTCTCATTTGTATGTAAAAAGAAACAAATTCTAACTTGTGTTAAACAGTATGTCTTAGAAAATGTGGGGTGAAAATTAGCACCCTCGTATGCGTTTGTCTGCTCCTATTGGGCTGAGTTTGTTTTATATCATATATGTTTGGGCCAAGGTTGCACACATACACAAGAAAGAGACAATATGGCGTGCTCTCATCGTATTTAATACATATTTGGTATCACAGTAAATATATCATAATTATGTATATTATCGTGATTTTCAAAAATTACAAATTATAATTTATGTAAAATTTCAAAATTCTAATAACTCCACCGAAATACTAAATATATATTTAGATGCTTAAAATAAATGTTATAATGGAATATTTTGTTGATAAAAGAAATAGTGAGACTTTAAAAAAAAAATCAACTTTTGCTACATACAAGTTAGAACATGGGACAAATATAAAGCTTTTATTTTGATCAAACATCTATAATATTTAGAATTAAATTTAATTTTTTTGAGTTTTGTTTTTACTCAAACTTTTGACTTAAAACCGTAACTTAGATCGTTTGACCTTAGAGTTGATAAATTAATAATCTGATTGTTTGTACATAAAAAAATCCATTTGTTTTCACCTCTTTAATGAAGTTAAATATTTAATATAAATTTGATATTACGGAGAGATTAATAAAATTACATTGAATAACCATAATTTTATAAAAGCTACACTCTAAACATATTTGGTTCATTCTAATTTTATCGCAAAATCAAAGATACACTTAAACTTCACCAAAACACATTAATATATGATAATTGGTTAGTATTGCTAATTAATTAATTATTATTATAAAAAATTAAATAATGGATTGCACGTCAAGAACCGATAGTAGTGCCCCTCCACGTTTGTTCCCAATTCATAATACACCAACCCCTGCTTTGTTATATATATATTTGCTCCTTTAAAGTCAATCTAGCCATAAATCCTTGTGAATTGAGAGGGAAGATGGCATTTGCAATAGTATTGATGATGATTGCAACACTAATGTGTTACACCAATAACATAGTAGCCTCAGCTTGGGATGAACCAGCAGAAGTCATTCACGTGAGTGGAAAAGTGATGTGCCAGGATTGTAGCCAGGGCTGGAATGAATGGGTTAATAGTGATAAGCCAATCAAAGGTATGCATCATTATCAAATATCAATCTAATATCTTTCTAATTAACTTGTACATCTGTCAAGCATAAATGTATTTTTAAATGTCTTTTTTAGATCAATGTAATTAACTAAAATGCTTTATAAAAGACACATTTTGTATTTTTGTTGTAATTTTAATACATTTTAAAATTATTATCATAATAGTCACGCATTTATTTTAAAAATCAAAACACAGTGGAGATACAATCTATAATATAAATATTTCTCTTTATTGCATAATTTATTTATTAGTGTATTAAACTATAAGTACGAAAAAATATTTGTTTTTTTAATAAAAAAATAATATTTATTTTTGAAAACTAAATATATAGCATTATCTACACTACCTTTCAAATGGATCTTGACTATGTCCCTAAATATAAATTCCT
>JBBPBO010001986.1:66588512-66680417 GCA_037974295.1 Cicer cuneatum | reverse complement strand
TAAAAAAAAAAAAAAAAAAAGCTATCCTTAAATATATCTCATTTTCACACAAACGTGTCCCGTTACAAATTAATAGACACACTTATTAAGTTTTTTGAAATACAATCTTTATTAATACCAGTGCGAATATATCTTGGCCGATGAAAAGTAAAAATTTGAATTGCCTATATACAAAAAGGGTATTTTGGTAATATTGATATACAATTGACACAATACAATAAATATATATATATATATATATATATATATATTCTAAAATATTCATCTATATAACTTGGTTACTTACTATTTGTGCAAAACTGTTGCAGGAGCTAAGGTGTCCCTAACTTGTTTGGACAAGAGAAAGAGGGTTGTGTATTATACAAGTGATACAACAGATGAGTTAGGACAATATGACATGGCAGTGAACAAATATATCTACGGCAAACAATTGGATTCAAAAGAATGCTATGTGAGGTTAGGGTCATCTCCTGATAATGTTTGCAACATTCTCACTGATTTTGGTGGTGGAAAATCTGGCTTCAAGCTCAACAACCCAACATCAGTGTATCGCGGTTTGATCAAATATGTGCCTAACCCTTTTTATTATACAACTCCTATGTGTGATATGCCTGACACTGATACCTCTTATTCTGATACCAAAGATTCTCAAGGAAAGGGACAAGGAGGCTATTATTAATGGGAATGTTCTCTTTTGGCTTCAATATTTATGAAAGTGTTCCCCTTTTCATTTTATTTATTAATTTCTGTATGAAAGTGTATCAACTTCAAATTTGAGGAAAAATGTTCACAAGTAGTGTTCCTCTTACAAATGTATGTTGAATAGTTTTTTTTCCTATATACTGCACAACAAAAACTAAGTGTTCCACCATACACAATTGTTAAATAACTGCAAACAAATCTCTCTTTCGCCGCCACCACCCAGACTTTTGCCATTAGTTGTCGGCCTCCGGCCGCCACTACCGATAATTTAAAAGTAAGAAGCTGAGTTTGGTACCAGATAAGCCTCGTAACGATTTCGCTCTTAAATATTTGCAATTATGCTTTACCACATTAGAAACATTTCCATGCAAGATAACATAGTTTATGCTATATGCATCCTGAACTATTCTAAAGGTGGCCAATTCCGTTTGCCAACAAAAATCTGAAGGAATCATTACCTCTATAAACATACACTTCATAAGGGGGGACAACCAAGGTCAAAGAGTTTAGTGTTGAAGTGGGGTGAGTGATGATTAGGAGGACGAGGGTGTTGTTGGTGGAGGTTCGGGCAGCAAGGGTGTTTAGGAATTTGAGATTGAGAAACATAGAAGAACATTGAAAAATTGAGATGCTTGTTCGCAATCAATTGTCAATGACATAGTAGAACACTACAGATTATCCAAAAAAAAATTTTTTGGTCAATACATAGTATTCACCCTAGATGGCACCGAAGATCAATGCCCCTCAAATTAAACTAAAAAGAAAAAGGTACAGTTTTGTTATTTTGAATATTAAATTTGAAACATCATATGACACCGTATATCTGTCTCTCATTTACATTTCATCTTATAAACAGCATACACAAATTTCGAAAATACTATCCCACAGAAACAAAGAAACACTGCATTTGATGTCTCATTTTGATGCACAAATATCACTTCCCAAATAAGTAAAGCACTTATATAAATGTTACAAAACAACAGCAAATCCTATAATAGGGATGATGATAATCATAAATAAGCATATATACTTCGGAAAAATACTGCTATAGGCAGTACAGTTAAAAAAGCCTAAAAGAAGGTGCAGATAAGTTCGTACATTTTCTAAAGATGGCACAAAACTACTCGATAGTGAAAACAGATGCATTTATGAATACAAATCACTACAGGGAACAATGTCAATTTTCAAGCTGTGCATCAAAGATAGCAGCATATGTTTCTCTATCCACCCAAGTACAACTTATACAATTGGTTTACTCTAGTATACTTCATATTCCATATGTCAGGGATCATATATTTGATGTTTTAGCAGCAAGATGTATAAGAGTTCCTTTGTGGTAAGAGTTACGTAACTTCTTGTATTTCTGCAAAAAAGCTGCAAGGTCAATCTCTCTGTCAAGGAGATGCTGGTGCAGATTTTCAGATTCCTCGTCTGTCTTGTTCACGGACTCTGCAAAATTATAAATTCATCATATGTATGGACTAGCCTTGGGCACAACCAAAATAGTGAAAGAGTTGAGGCCATCAGAACGAATGCAGAAAATTATAAGTTCAAGTCATACCTTGAATTCTTTGGATAAGGGATGCAGGGGAATTCATCTTTAAAATTTCTTCTTTCTGCTTCTCAAGCTCATTTAGTTTCTCCTTAGCAGCAGCTAATTCGGTTGTCCGAATTATTCTACACTGTTTCCATGGGAAGAAGGAGAAAAGTTCCGTAATCAGCACAAGATTTTAGATATTAATTCCTTGCAGTCAGTGATCTCCTACATTCACGCAGTAGTTCGACGCCGTCCAATCTTGATTCACAGATTTCGAGCGAGCTTTTTAAATCAAATGCAATCTTAATTCCTAACAAGTATCCTAAGAGCACATGTTAAGAAATAAAAAATAGAAACTTTGCCTTGAAAAAAAACAAAATTTAAACTTCTAAAAGTTGAATACCCAAGTTCCAATGCACTTTCAATGTTTTATTTCTATATTTGGATCACATTTCCCATATTTTTAAACCCAATGAACTGCTCACTGCGTGAATGTAGGGGATCCTTAACGGCAGGGAATCCATTTTCCAAGAATTCCAATCAGGAAAGAAAAACCAATCATAGGGTCGCAACCTTACCTGATTCCTAAGTTCCATCATACGAGGTTCCTTTTGTAGATTTTCCTCTGTATTAAAGACAAAAGTTTGAGAAGTTCTACACCACTTAACTGATGGCAAACCATTTAATACCAGCACTGCTAATAAAATAAATTATATCACTCACCTGCAAGCTGCAAATTCTCCTTGCGAAGTTCATCTTTCAGCTGATCATATCAATAGGCCATAAATAGTTAAAATACAAGCAGATACCAATTCGAGCATCAGCAACAAAAGCATAAAACTGCAGAAAAAAGTTTGAGCATAGGAATAATACAGCAACAAAAAAATTTCCAGCACACTTGAAAGGGAATCACTAAGTGCACTTGAGCACAGTTAATTACTTCTGACAGTTTGAGTAGTATGATTAAACAGCATTCCAATTGTTTTTGGTTATGTATTGAAATCTTATACAGTCATTCTAGAATTCTACTATTGACTCTTCCAGTATGGCAACTATTTGTTAGGACCCAAGTTTATTATCATAGTCACATGCATAATGAGAAATACAAGGGGAGATGAGGAGTTGGTTAAGGTCAGTTGAGAGATGTGAAAAGGAAATTGGAAAGGAAAGAACAAAGATTCTCGAATGTCTAGAACAGGGGAGTTATTGCATCTGCAGGTTCCAGTTCCACATGTCTTTGTATCTTCATTTCATTTCCATTCTTGTATTCAATTGACACAGAGTCACTGATAAAGATTTCAATTGACACAGAGTCACTGATAAAGATTTCTCATTGATATACATCATTATTCTTTCTATGCTCTGAGCTAGTTCTACCACTACAACAAACAACCAAAGCCTTTTCCGACACTAAGTGGGATTGTCTTAAACTCTTAATTTCCTCTTAATTACTCTACTTAAACTTCATAGTTTGACTTATTATATGGGTTTAATCCCTTTAAAATTTGCAGAGTTTTGTAAATAAAACTGTGTATTCTTTGGAATTGGAAGGATTAAGTATCAGCCTCCATTATAGGCACTGCAGCCTACAGGCTGGGATTTTAAGCGCAAGAATCTTAAGAACGTTCTTGGTATGATTCAGACTAACAATTTTCCTCTTCCTCTCATCTGAAATCACTAGAAATATATGACTGTTGTCGTTTTCAGTTTAAGATATTAGGGGTGACTCTCAGAGAAAAAAGGATTATCAAACAAAAAGTTCAAATATTAGGTTCACAATCACATTTTAAGATGGTATAAGCTGTAGCTAAGTATTACCAAATACAGGCAGTGACACACTCCCCAACCCATACATAATCTATAAAGATAACAAAATGAGATGCTTCCAATCTATGAACTCTACGCATAATTGGCAAGTCAGTAAACAGCCTTCTGATACCTGTATCATTCAACAGTTCCATCAACAAGGCAGGACAGCACAAATAGCACACAGTCAACTAGGAGAACTTTTATTGATACGTTTCTACACATCCACCCCTTCTTCCAGAATGTACAAGAGTGTATGAAGTAATCATACATAATCAAACTCTCAAAGACACAAATCATTGTAGAATACCACACACACATTCAACAGAATATATAGTGGCATACAATCCCTGAAGTGTTCATTGTATTATAATTTTTTGTAATACTAGCCAATTGGATAGAATTGTCAATCATCTAAATAAGGCCATTTCCCTAGGCTGGATACGGACACAGCCAAAGACAACACAGCACAACAATGAAAAAAAAAAAAAATACTGGGTAATAACAACAACTAAGCCTTGTCCTACTAAGTAGGGTCGGCTACATGGATCAAACGACACCATATTGTTATAGCATATCTCTTTCCAGCTCATTAATCTCTAGGTCTTTCCAAATAGTTTCTCTTATAATTTTTCTAAGTATTCCCCTACCTCTAGCGATTTGATTACCCTCCATTTGATCTACTCTTCTTACTACAGAATCTACATATCTTCTCTCCACATATCCAAACCACCTAAGCCGAGTTTCTACCATCCTTTCTACTACAGGTGTTACCCCAACTCTCTCTCTCTAATGTTGTCATTCCCAATCCTCAAGACTAGAGATAGTAGTAATAAACTTACATTGTTTTGAATCTTGACCTGGTCAAGTGAATTTAGAAACTGTTGATACGCATCTTTATCAGATAAAAGCTTCCTTAATTCATCAACACTGATCAATTTACAGAGTTCACAATAAACACAACATTAAGATAACGATATCTTACAAATGAAGAAAACGCGGAAGAATCGAAAATTGTGTTAGTGTTAAACCTTTTGTCCTTCAAAGAAGCAATAGTTTCTGCAGCCTCTGCTGGTGGAATATGTGAAGAAGGCCTCGGTGAAGCGGAAGAGGAAGTAGGTGTAGCAGGTCTTGAAGAACTCGATGAGCTCATCGCAGATGGTGAATACCACGACTGTGATGATTGTGCATCCTGCGATTGTTGCTCTTGTGATCCCCTGCGAATAAACAACAACAACATCAACATCAGAATCAATGTTCTTCCCTAAATTCATATTTTTCTGTTGATTACTGCCGAATTTTGGCAATAAATCAGAAAATTTAGGTTGTAGTTATTGTATTGAAAGTGTGATGGAGAGTAAAATACACGAAACTCGAAAAATGAAATAGATGAAAGAGATTTGCGAAATAGAAATGAGGTTTTTGGAATTGAAAAGGAGAAAAAATTACCAGAATCGAAACATCGCTATTGCTTAATTGGTTCTGAATTGAATCGATTGATGATTCACGGAGCGAAGAAACAACGGGAACCCACGAAATTTCAGAGAACGTAGCGAGAAGGAAAGAAGAAATAAAATACGCTCTTTGAGTTTCTTACAGAAATTATTTTTATTTATTCAAATTATATTAAATTAAATACAGTGATTTAATACAAATTTAAATTTATTAAAAACAAAATTATGAATCTATCAATAAATTTACGATTTTCAAATTAATAAGACAAAATAGCAATATATTTAAAAATATTATAAAATTTAACATAAAAAAATGACAAAATTAATAAAATTATTGATTAAAATTTATAATGGATTAAAATTATTCTATCAAATTTGAACTAAAATAAACATGTCACTAAAAATAAAAAATCACATGAACAAAATAAATAAAAAAATTATATTAAAGTCACTTATTTAAATAAATAAATTAAAAAAAAAAACTGTTTGAAAGAGATATTTTATATGAAAAATATTCGTAAACCACGCATAGCCTAGCCAGCCACACCCTCTATTTTTTATTCAAACACAAATCTCTTCTCTTTTATTTTCTTTTATTTACAATGCGATAAACATCTCCTTCTAGTTTAACACCATCGTTCATTATAATTAAAAGATAGATGATTTGATCTATCTTTTCCATTTTAATTTTTTTTTTTTATTCTTTCCATTCCTTTCTTCCACCCATTAAGTTGGATATTTTATTCTTATATCATTTTTTTATCTAAAATTTTTCATTATATTTATATTAAAATTTATATACTAAAATATTTTTATTTTTTTTTTTTACCTTCAAAATGTCCTACTTTAATTTTTATTAATATAATTTAATTTTTTAATTAATTTTATTATTTTTTATTTATTAAATTAATAATTAATTATTTATTATGATAAATAAATGATAAGTAAAAAAATTAGAACATTTTTACTATATAAGTTAAATATAATGGAAAGTTATAAGTAAAAAAAAAAAGAGATAAAAGAAATTCGACCCACTAAATTGTCTATTATTTTCACTTTTATTTCTCCCTTTTTTAGTATTTCAAATTAATAGATGTTGAATCCATAATTGATTTTTAAATGAATGTTAGAAAGCATCGAAGTTGCGGTCATGATAACAAACACATATGATGGCAAAGTTATTGACAATGTTAAAAAAAATGCTCAAGAATTGAAAGGGACACATACTTAAGAGATAGTATAATCATGTTGTTTAAAATTATCATCACTTAGATATAACTTTTTCTTAAAAATTTGCACACATGACAAAATGTGAAAGAACATGTAAAATACAAAAATCGAAAAAAACTTGTTAACAAAGTGATCAAGGAGAAGTCAAAGAATTTAATTCACAAGAACTCAAAAACATATAAGTAAATTATCACGAAAATGTGTTAGTAAATAATAATAGATTTTGGAGGTCTTGTTCTAATAAAAATTGGGCCCTTAATAAAAAAAGTACAATGATACCCATGAGTTGGTGGACAGTTCAACGGAAAAGTTTAATGAGAATGAGTCAAATTTAGAAAATGGTAATTGTATCAATTTTCTTAGCGGTTATGATTCATATGTCAATGATACCAATGATGTGCAATCAAAATCTGAGTTAGATCTATACTTGGAGGAAAATGTATTGCCTAGGAGAAATACATTTGATATTCTTGGATGGTGGAAAACAAATGGAATCAAGTATCCAATTTTGCAAAAAATTGCCAAAGATATTTTGGCCATCCAATTTCCACAGTTGCTTAAGAATCTGCTTTTAGTACTGGTGGTAGGTTGTTGAGTCCTCAACGGTCTAGACTTCATGAGGATACTTTGGAGGCACTTATGTGTTCGCAAAGTTGGATAAAACATAAAAAACAAGGTAACAATTGTTGCAATATAGTATTTATTCAATTAAATTTGTGTTTAGTTTAACTATTTATTTTCTTTTATGTTTTAGCAACTATTGGTATCGTTTGACCACTACAATATTTAGAATCGAAAGATAAACATTTGCAAACTTGTCAAGAATCTGATTCTGATGAAGAGGTAAATAATTGTGATTTTATATTTAAGAGTTTTTTTATATTATTAATCGTGACTTTATAATTATAAATAACTAATATAATACACATATCAATTTTTTTACAGATCTCGGAGAATACCGTCTAAGGACTTGCAACTTCATAAAATATTCTTTCAGAAAACATTATTTCTGATGTTTTGATATTTAGTGTAGCAATGTACTAATGTTGGATCATGATATATTTTGGATGTTTTGAGTTAGACAATATTTTGGTTTGTAATAGTTATGATTTGGATTTAAAATATTTGGGAATTTTTTACTTTTATTCCCAAATTATTTATCGATATATTTTTGTTAAAGTGCGGATAATGGGTATGGGTACGGGCACTTAAGTATCCAAAAAGCAAGAGTACGGATATTAAAGTTGATACCCATGAGGTACGGACACAAGCACGGTACACAAGCACGGTATTTTTTTAAACTGCGGATATGGGGACGGGTAGTATATTACCCTACCTATACCCTATCCATTGTCATTCCTACACATGATGGCAAAGCTATTTACAATGTTAAAAAAATGCACAAGAATTGAAAGTGGCACATACTTAAGAGATAGTATAATCATGTCGTTTAAAATTATCATCACTTAGATATAACTTTTTCTTATAAATTTGCACACATGACAAAATGTGAGAGAACATGTAAAATACAAAAATCGAAAAAAACTTGTTAATAAAGTGATCAAGGAGAAGTCAAAGAATTTAATTCACAAGAACTCAAAGACAAATGATAAAATCTAATTCAAAGAATTTACGGAGAAAATGAAAAAAAACTCAGCACATATCATAGGTTTATGCTATAACGAGAAGATGAGAGTTATATGATGGATACTGAATTGATTTTATAAAAATAAATTGCAAAAGTTTATAAATATTTTTAATATGATAAATATTATTATTTAACTAATAAAACTTATTTACAAAATAAAATAATGCAAAAGCTGATGTGGTATCTTTTTTTTATGTCAACACTTAAACGCAAGCACCACATAAACTAAATCACTAATTTTGGGGATCATTTTTTTTTTTGTTTTGAAACTAAATATGAAATAGAGAGATAAAAAACTCTGATTTTAAAATTAAGAAACTAAAAGTTAAATTTTGAAAAATAGTGACAAAAAATATATTTAAACTTATAATAAATTAATCTTAAAATTTATGGTATCCTATCTTTTTAATTAAAATTCCGAAACTTATTATATTGCAGAGTTTGATAGAATTATTTGAAACGAGTAAGAAGAGTGATTTGATGGTTTCTTGAAGAAGTTTGAGATGACATTGCTTAAGAAGCTGGGCTTTTGGGATGATTAACGTTGGCTAAAGCTATAAGTTTGTTTAAAGCTTTTGTCTCCAAATATTCATAAGTCTCTTTCTCTTTTGAGAAATCAAATAAACTGACCACTACATCAAAATTAACCCAAATAAACTATAATTTGGGTTAATTGTGAAGAGACTGTTGTCAATCTCATTCACGTGAACCTGCTTGGTTCTCTTTCTCTTTTATTGTGTGATGATATTTTTGAGTGTTTATATTTCTCGTTTGTTTCATCTGTAGACATTCTTTAGGACTCAAGTTTTTGTTTTTTGTTTTTAAGGTGGATGTTATGGATATATCAAAGAACAATAATAGATTTTCTTATTTTACATTTTAGCTACCTTAAAGTAGCATAGTGCAATATTTAAATTGATGTGTCTTCCCATAAGAGTAAAAGTACTCTTTATGTGTGTATGAGTGTCACAATGGTTAATAAAAATAATTTTATATAATTGTTACACTCTTTTATTTATTTTAAAATTTTCTTAGTATGTTAAAATAATTGTTTTAATACAATTTATATATTTTAGGAATGTTTGATATATAGATCACAAATTCGAGTTACATTATCCACTTATTCACACTTTGCATATAGAAGTTTCAATATTGAACTCTTTAGAAAATTTAAAAAAACCAAAAGTAACATTTAACATATAACAAAGAGTGTATGTCACATAAAAAGGGTGTTTATTATATTGAATATTATTAAAATTAAATATACACTATCATTATAAAATTATTATATATTTTTTTAAGATAACTTTTACAGTATTATGAAGGCAAAAAAAGTATTAATACTACTAAAATTTTAATCAATAAATTAGTTTTTTATTAACTAAAATATGTCGGCATTTATATATTGCATATTAAAAATTAACTAAATTAATAGTATTAGTGTGTTTGGCTATTGATTTTAGTCCTCAATGATTATATAAATTATTCTTAAAATACAAAATTTTAATTAAAAATTATAACAAATCAAAAGAGACTTAAAGTGTAAAATTTAAAATTATTTATAGTGTTAAATCTATAACTTAATCACACTTATTCATTAAAGTAATGTCATTTAACTATTTATCAATTGATTTGATATTATCAAAACATATCAATTTGTATATATATCGTAAAAGTTTCATTTTTTAATATAAAATTATGGATATCGCTAATAAGTGTTTTTAAACTATTTGTTTAGAAATTAAAAATAAACATTTTATATTAGAAGGATCAAATTTTAAACATTTAAAAAGTTAAATACATAAATTTCAGCACACCTTCAATGTTTTGTTACTTTATTTAGATCCCCGAATAATTTGTTATCATTTTCTTGAAATAATTATAAAAAGCATATTTTGCAAGCATTTCAAAGTTTTAGCAATTTCAAATTTTTTATAAAAAAAAGAATAGGGTATAAATAAGTTTTTGTTCTATAAAAATATATTATATTTCATTTTTAGTTAATCTGAAATTTTTCTTTAAATAATGGTCATCAAATATTTTTTTGTCGATAATTTTGGTTATTACTTTTAAATCAATTCATATGAATTTTCTAAATTTTTGAACTATCTTTTGTATGTATGTCTAGAATATTATAAAAATCTCTCTAATATAAACTTACAATTTTTTAACAATAGATCAATTAAATATAATTTTTTAAACTTTTAACGCTTAAAAATTCATATTTAATTATTCTTTTATTAAAAAATTAAATATTTATAGAATTTATTTTATAATATTATAAATATAAAAGATGATTAAAAAATTTAAATAATTGATATAAATTGACCTAAAAAATATCAAATAATTGATAAAAAAACATTTTAAAAACTATTTTTATAAAAAAAATTAGAAAAACTAAAAATAAAATATTATATACTTATAAAGACAAAAAACTGTATTTGAATTTAGAAAAAAGAGGTGACGCAAGATTCTTTTCTTTGTGATGCAATGCCACGAAGGTATCCACCAATCTAAGATGGGCTTCATCAGTAGCGCCACGTAACCAACAAGTAATGAACCGGACCCTGGGCTTATGTAGAGACGCAAACACAGATCCAAAGTAGCGTATGCTCCAATCTCATCTCCCTTCATCCAACGTCTATAAACTCCCCTCATCCACCACTTTCCATCTCATCCCTCCATTCCCTTTACTTGTTTAATTTAATCACCCTTTTTCGTCCTTAATACACTATTGTCTCTTTAGCGTTGTTTTGTCGTTGAATTCTAAGTTGAAGGCCGTTTACTCTCTCTCTCTCTCTCTCTCTCTACATTTTTCATTTTCATCTTCCTCTTCCAATCTCCGTCAATTGAATCCCAATACCCCCCATTCTTTGAATCTACATTGAGCCACATTATATTATACTCGCAATGGTATTTATTTATTTATTTATTTATTTATGTGTCTTATAGTTTCAGATTTAAATTTTTATAATGTCTATGAATTTGATGATTTTAAGAATGTTGTTTTATTTGAACAGGACACAGTAGAGTTGGTACCACCTTGGCTTGAACCATTGCTAACAACACCGTTTTTCAATGTGTGTCGGATTCACGCTGACGCCGCTAGAAATGAGTGTAACATGTATTGCTTAGACTGCAATGGCGATTCTGCCTTTTGTTTTTATTGTCGTTCTTCAAGACACAAAGATCATCAAGTCATTCAGGTGGGGTGTAGATAGCAATTATACTAATTAGTCCAAATTTTGGATACCCATTTTTATTTTATTTTTATAAATAAATATCTTTTGGGTTTTAATTTTAATATAATATTAATGCATTTGGAGAAATTGGCTAGCTGCTGATTTAAAATTTTTTATATAATGACATTGGCATATATAAAAATGTAATGGTCTTTAAATTTTTTGTTGTTGATGAATTAGATAAGAAGATCCTCTTATCATGATGTAGTGAGGGTGTCAGAAATTCAGAAAGTGTTGAACATAAGTGGAGTACAAACGTATGTTATAAATAGTGCTCGAGTCTTGTTCTTGAATGTGAGGCCTCAACCAAAATCTGGGAAAGGAGTTGCTCACATTTGTGAGATTTGTGGAAGGAGTCTGTTGGATTCATTTCGGTTCTGTTCTTTGGGATGTAAGGTGAGATTTATTATTCTTATTATAATTAAAATTTATTATTATTATTATTTATTTATTTATTTCTATCTCTTTGCTAATCTTACAATATTGTCCAATGTCCATATCATTATCAACATGCACATCATTCACAACTCAATCATATGGGTATAACACCCACCACCCATACATCATCACCTACATTTGAAAGCCCATCTCCATCATTCAACATCATAATTATATTCCCACCGATTATAAATATTCATCATGCCTTCATAGCTAGTATACATTATAGCATTCAGATTTTAATTAATTAGTGAAATTTATGTAATTAATCTTATAATTTACTCTTAATAATAGTCGAAACCACAAGTTTAATAAATGAGATTAATTAACAGATATACAATGACATAGGATATATGCATTTTTCTTTCTTAATTCAGTATAATTATGACATTTAACTCTCCAATCAACGCCATGAGATATTTTTATAAATTTATTTTTTTGGATTCATGAGACTAATCTCTAAGTCGGTTATTTTAACATTAATTTTACATTGTCATTTAATTCTTCAAATAATTAATTTTATATTATCATCCAATCAAATTTAATTAACTTTTTCTCTAAATATTAATTTCAATTAAATAATTTTGAAAATAGCGTGATGATGTGGGGATTAATTATTTTTAAAATGTGATATTTGATGGGAATTAAGAAAGTGTAATAATGGTGATTATGTAGCATTGATGAGGGAACATAAAACATGGCATGTTATATAGAAATAATTGAATCATACAATTTATTAATGATTTATTTAAATGTAATTTTGAATAATTGAATTAGCTTGAAAGAATAAAGAAAAATGGAGATGCAAGCTTTGGTTTGGATGGTAAGAATGAAGCAATGACAATGGAAGGGGTGTCAAGTAGATCAACAGAAGAAGAATTGCGTGAAAGCTCAACACAAGATATGTATCCTGTCACGCCTCCTCCACCTCCTTTAAATGCAAGGAGAAGAAAAGGTATTCCTCATAGGGCACCTTTTGGATCCTAATTCTAATGGATACCTTCTACACTCAAAATTGGTACATATTCAATATTCACCTTTGGATCATTTTTTCCTTGGAATACAATACAACCCCTATTTGATGGAAAACCTATAATATTATTATCATTAATATTATTATTTTACAATAAAAGTTAAAAAGATCACAGGAGCCTTTGGAGGGGTTTTTGTCCAAGGTCCATGATTTGGAAAAGTAAAGGAAAGGGTATATAGGAAAGCTCCTTCTTTTCCGGTTTGGGTCCCTTAAAAAAACAATTTCTCCCTTGTGAAGAACCAATAATGCATATTTGTTTAATAATTAATTAATTTAATATAGTTGCGGGTATACATGTCATTAAGAAATTAAAAAGCAAGTCTTTGTGGAGTCCGTTTTATAGTTTTCATATTCATTGCCCCACCATTCACATGGGTCGTTTACAAAAAGATAACCACGCCTTTTTATATTATTTTTATTTATATTTTTAATTTTATTACTTAATAATACGTGTGCATGTAAAAGTAATTGAGACAAATCTACTTTCTAATTTATCCTATTTTTATTTTTGCCAATTTTGGAGATCTCAATGGATTGCCCACACTTTCTTTCTCTTTCCCCTTTATGCTAAATCCATCCTCTCGTTATAATTTTTTTACAAAATTTGTATTAATTCATTCATTAACTTAGCTTGATAAAAATAAGTTGATTTACTTAGTAAAGGTTACAACAAATAAGTGAATGAGCTATTCTTTTATGTAATTATTAAACTAATGAGCCAGTTGTGAGTTAGGTAAAAGGTGTTTGAAATTTAGAGTCTCTAAGAACTTAACCGATGCATAATGCATCTAACTTTAACCTTAATTCAAGATATTTATTATTCAAATAAAAAAGTGATCAAATATAAGAACTACCTTACTACAAAAGAAGAATCTAAATCACATGGCTTTGATTAGACAACCAAGGTTTTTATAAAATATAAGAATAGAGAATTAGAGATTGCTTTCCAGCGTGGGATTCTTTTTCTTTTTATAAGCAACAACAATGTGAGTTAACTTTCATATAATACAATTCTTTAATTTTAAGTTTTTCTTTCTTGTGCTTAGGTTCCTTTTATTTATATAAAAATAACTCTTATAAACTCAACGCGATGTGAGCCTAAGTGCTTGCAACAACAAAAAAACCATTGTATTTGACGTTCAAATTTAAAATAAAATAAAAGTGACTACAGTAATATAAGATAAAAATTCCAACAAGAAGCATATACGAATTGATGGTTAATCAAGTTTTTCAATTCTAAAAGCTGGTGTTATATATTCAGGACCGGATTTGACTTCGATATTACTGAAAATCATTTTAATATATTTTCACTTAAATGTTAATTAACATAGTACAACAATATATATCATATAATTTAATTACTATGATATATATTCTAAAATATGTTCAATCATATACCGCTAATGTATTCTGCCGTAAAATTATTTTCTAAAGTATCTTTACAAATATATATATATGGCGAATTTAGATATTTGTGTCAAACTTTTTTGTCCAGGATGTCATAGTAACTAAATTCTAATATATATTGCTGACAATTATATGACCAACCACTTTTAGAAGAAGCAATTTAAAATGAGAATGATAATTAAACAAAAATTCAGAGATATCCATTTGATTTCGTCGACTTTGACAAAGAAAATTTATTTTGATTAAATATGATTTAATTTTTTTTTATATTTAAAGTTGAGGTAGGGTCGAGGTATTAATATCTGTCCATAAACTCGAACTAACCCGACTCCCATTAATTAAATAATTAAGTTTTTTAATATTTGTTTATATATTTTAATATTTTAATATATTCTAATTAAAGAATATTATATTTTATGAGAGGAAGGGACGGGAAACAAACCCTAAGTTATGTTTTTTTTAAAATTATTATAAATAAAATGTTGAGAAAAAATTGTGACTCAATTCGTTACATCATAATTTGTATGTATAAATGATTAACAATAAAGAAATTTAAAATTATAACAAAAAAATCTAAAAAAATCGCACGACTGAAATTAAAGTTTGACTCATATTATAGGAACCAAGAATGTTATTAGCTCAAAATTTTATCTAACTCACTTATGACTTATGATTAATTTATTTTCTGATTTTATCCTTACTACTATTGAAATTGTTTCTCTTATATCTATTATATAAAGCAAAATTCACAATCCCAAAAATAAATATTATATTCCTTAAAACAAATCAACTCTAGAAATTAAAAGTTGTTAATTTGCAACTTTTCCTATAAATAGGACCAAAAATTTCACAAAAAATCCACTTATAAATAAGACTGAAGAGAGTATCTTTTATTATTTGCAAAAATTTCCCAAGTCTGCAAGTAATCATATCCACTGAGATGAACTCAATAGTTCATGACTTCAAGACAAACAAATATGAAGAGAAATAATAGTTTTGTATCTGATGCACAATATTCATCTTATCTTAAGAAGAACATAAGTCTATCATTAATTAAGAAGAATAGAAACTTGTCTCTACTTAAAAAGAGCATAAGTTTGCCTTTGGTTTAGAAGAACATAATCTTGTCGCTTGTTGAGAAAAACACAAGCATATCTATGATAAAAGACAAATAAGTGAATCTAAACTGTTTCAAGAACCATCATATATAGTCACTCCATATGACTATCACCTCATTAATCAGAAGATTTTTTTTTTTGAAGAAGTCAACACACAAAGATTAGTGAATTTTCAAAGAAAAATCTTCTCCTTGTGTAATTGATATCTTTGCACAATTATCAACGTTTTATTTTGTTGAAATAACTTTCACTTCACATGATCCTCAAAGTTATATAAGAATATTTTGATACATCAATATGAAGATTCCACTTTTAAAAAATGAGCCAACGAATAAAATCAAGATATTTTCCAAAAACTCAAAAAGAGATGGAATTTTCAAATCCTAAAAAGGAAGTTTTCTGAAATCGTACCACTACATTCTACAATTTTGTACAAATTAGAATTCCACTACTTGAATGAACACAATCAAGGACACTATGATTAACAATATCATTGCTTGATCTAAGTCATAAATACCAATGTAGACTTGAAGTTTCAACTACAGTAATTACATAGAAACAATACTCTGTTGAAATTTATTTCAAAACTAATTGTTAGAAGTATTGAACAAATTCGCTAATTGCTTAAAAACAACTCTTATTGGGTTTTCTAAACGGATTAAGAATCTAAACACAATTTATTGCAATAGTTGTATCATAAGTTACATACAAACTCAAAGTTGTATAGTTGCTACTAAATTAGTATAAGATGAGAGACAACATAAATATATCAAGTATGTATTTAGGTTTGAATATTAAAAAATTCTTCTAAAAGAGAAAAAACTAGACATAGCTATCAAGTGTACGTAAATTAGTATAAATTGCTAGTGGATATGCACTCTAACCTTTGTTTATTATTCTTGCATATGGTTTTATTACTAAAATGTTTTTTTTTTCTATAAATCTATTTTTGTCAAAGTCTTTCACATTTTTTTATATAAACTAATTAGTGTCCGCGACTTAATTTTTTTAAAATAAATTTACAAAGTTTTAAATAGAAATTTTATAAACCATAATTCAATCTACCTTCTTGTATTTATTCTTCACAATTTTATTTATGGGTGACAATTAGGAGTAAAATAGACGGACCGAACTAAACTTTACATAAATAAGTATTATCTTTTATATGTCATAAATTTGTTTTTTAAATGTAATTTGATATTTTTAAAAATTTGATATGACATGCAATCTTATTCGGAGATTAATTCTATATTAACGTCTTTATCGAATTAAATTATTTTACTTGTAATATGACTTTTTAGTTAATTAGTTTTTTAGGTATAATTTGACTTTTTTTTTTAAAGTTTGATATGACACTTAATTAAAGACAAGTTTTGTATTAATTTTTTTTAGTGAACTTAAGTTTTGTTATGTTTGACTTTTTTATTTATAATATTAGCTTATTTAAACTATATATTTTACAATAAGGCTTATAAAAATGTTAAATTTTATAGACAAAATTATATTATAGGTTCTTTATATCTTATAATTAGTTACAACAGTTGAATCATTTATTATTATTATTTTTGTGTTTAAGTCTTTTATCTTTTAATACATGTATGAAATTATTCTTTTTTATTTTTCATTTAAAAATAGTGATGTGTCTATGACATATATATGAATAATTTTATATTTTTACAATTATTTTATTTTCCACCGATTTTTTAGAAATACAATTCTTGGTTTCTTAAAAAACATATGAAACTTATCAATTTTTATCTTTTTTTTTTCATCTTTTGCAACTTAAAAAAAATCAAAAATTCAATCCACCAATCACCTTTTTAAAAACGTCCACTTCCAATAATAAAAAATCTACCACAAAAACCTAAAAATCCCTAAATTAAAAATTCAAAAATTCCTAAACAAAAGCCCAAAAATTACATCCATAAAGATATCAAAGTTGAAGAAGTTGCTCATTGGATAAATGATAGATGGGTGTGGAAATGGAGATCGAGAATTGAGTAATTATTTTAATAGGAATAATTTCTCTCTCTTTAATCTCCTAATTATTAATGGAAAAAAGTCACGATAATTTGAGTTTAACCAGTTAATTAAAGTTAAATTAAGAAATATTTAACCTATTATTTGAATTTCAGTTTTCTTAAATGATTTATTATTAACCACTTGAATTCAAATACCTAATTGATTACTATTCCATTAATTTTTACAATATAATGGTAGATCATGTAGCTATGTTTCTTGATACATTTAATGTTAATAAAAGACATTTTTGCTTCAATCATGGTCTTATAATAAGTATATTTTTCTTTAAACAATGAATAAAATAAAATAAAATAAAAATGATATTTGTCAACGTTGCACATGATAAGAAGTAACCGAAATTAAACTTGATCATATATAATTGCGCCCTTTCATTCACATGAGATTTGCATATAATAACTCGCTTCTAAAACTTTATAAACAAGAATCTGAATTTCTAAGAACTATACAATCAACATGGTATCAAAATGTCTCAACCTCAATGTCTCTTCTTCTCACCCTAATATTTTTCTTGCAAATTCAAAAAATCCAAGGCCTTCTCACACTCTCACCCTTTTTTCATCACAAACAAAAATAAACAAGACCTTCCATTCCCAAAACCATAATTATTCCTTAGCTAATAATGTGTCTTTGAGATATTCCAATTCAAAAGTCCCTTTTTCTTCTTCACCAAGTTTTGAAATAGAGCCTGATCCCACACTTACCAATGATGATCTCAAACCAACTACACCAAGTCAAAGGACATTTTCTAGATTGGAAATGGCTGGCCTTTGGGTAGGACTTGTTGTGGGAGTCCCTTCTTATTATCTTGCTGGTAGTCTTGTTGATCTTGGGATGGCTTGGTGGCAAGGAATAGCAACTGTGGTTGTAGCCAACATGATCCTTTTTGTTCCACTTGTCCTCACTGGTCATCCAGGTACTTATGGATGGATCTGAATGTCTAAACATTATTAGAGGCATTTTCCCCAAGTTAGTGCCAAAATATCTTTAACTTTATCGATAATTATATTACAAATTTTCATTTTTCAATGCAAAGACTAAAAATGTTCTAAGAGTATGTTTGGATGATGAAGTTGAAAATTCTAGAGAATTTAAAATGTAATATGCTTTAATTAAATACTTTTATTTTTTGTTTCAATAGAATAATTAAAATTATTAAATTAATAATTTTTTGTTTGGATAAAATATAATTTTTGTTTGTCCACTTTAGATGAACTTAAACCAATGTATAAATATAACAATGAGAGTTTATTTATAGTTGGGTTGTTATTTTTAATTTAAAAAAATTTGGGGTAAAAATATAAATATAAAAAAAGTTGGTCTGAATTAAATTTTAAAATATAAGGTCAAAGTTGAACTTTAGGAAATTGAAGGACTAGTTTGCAAAAGGGTAAAATTTGCTGGGACCAAAATGCAAGATTTGAAAATATATAGAGACCAACTTACATAATTTTAACAAGTTATATGGACCAATTTGTGGTAAATATTTTTATAAAGTAGAAAAATAATTCTAAAATTTTAAATAATATTTAAAATTCTCTAAATTTAAGTTTAAAAAATACATTATAAAATCTTTCAGTTTGAAATTTTTTTGTCAAATCATTTTGAATTCCAAATTTTACATTAAACTATTTGAATTGGCTTCTAAAATTACATTACCTTATAAAATTATTTCACCCAAATACACTACACACTCTAAAATAATATAGTTAGAACAAAAAAAAGTCAATTTTATAGTAAAATTACCCAAAATTTATATATACTAGTTGTGGAACATATATGATACATCATATATTTGGTATCTCCACATGAATTTATACGACTATTTCGCTGCAAACTGTTTTTTTTATAATAGAAATTTAAGGTGAAAAAAAAAATTATCTTTTAACATAAAATCTTTAAATTTATTATTGTAGGTACTCGTTATGGCATATCATTTCCGGTCCTAGCTAGATCGTCTTTTGGAATCCATGGTGCTCACATTCCAACCCTCCTAAGGGCCTTAGTTGGTTGTGGCTGGTATGGAATTGAATCTTGGATTGGTGGTGAAGCAATTTTCCTTCTTTTACCAAATTCAATAAAACAAACTACATTATCTAAATGTATACCTTGGCTTGGCACCTCCCCATTAGAATTTTTTTGCTTCTTAGCCTTTTGGTTGGCTCAATTATCAATTGTGTGGAAAGGAATTGATGGTATTAGAGAGCTTGAAAAATACTCAACTCCAATCCTCATTCTACTAACTTCTTGCCTCTTGATTTGGTCTTATGTTAAAACTAATGGATTTGGTCACATGCACTCATTATCCTCTAGGCTCACTAATTCACAATTTTGGTCTTTATTTTTCCCTTCTTTAACCGCTAATATAAGTTTTTGGGCTGCCCTAGCTCTTAACATCCCTGATTTTACAAGATATGCTAAAAGCCAAAATGACCAAATTATTGGTCAAGCTAGTTTTCCTATTTTAATGGGTGCATTCACATTTGTTGGTATAGTAGTGACATCATCAACAAAAATTATTTTTGGTCATGTTATTTCTAACCCAATTCAATTACTTGGTCAAATTGGTGGATTTGTAACTACAATTTTTGCAATAATTGGTATAAGTCTAGCTACAATTACAACCAATATTTCAGCCAATGTTGTAGCACCATCAAATGCTCTTGTAAATCTTAATCCAAAGTTGTTCAATTTTAGAAAAGGGGCATTATTAACAGCATTGTTAGGAATTGCATTTCAACCTTGGAAACTTCTTAAATCAAGTGAGAGTTTTGTTTATACTTGGCTAGTTGGATATTCAGCATTGATGGGTCCTATTGGTGGAATTATTCTAGTGGATTATTATCTTTTGAAGAAAACTAATTTATGCATTGAAGATTTGTATTCAAGAAATCCTTATGGTGCTTACTATTACTCAAGTGGATTTAATGTGAAAGCAATTGTGGCACTAGTTGTTGGAATGTTACCGGTGATTCCCGGTTTTTTGCATAAAGTTGGAATCTTAAAATCAGTTTCTGAAACATTTGTTGTTGTTTATAATAATGCTTGGTTTGTTAGCTTCTTTTCTGCAGGATTGGTTTACTGGATTCTATCGAGTTGGAGAAACAAATTGGATGTATCTGCCGCTGGTGGAGACAACCTTTTGTATGCTCCTAAGTAAAAACAGAGGAAATCAATGTTACTTGTGCAATATCCGAAACGTTTGTATATTAAAAAAAATAATACTTTTATTAAATTATCTCTGTTAAATATTAGTATATTGTCAATATTATAAATGTATAGAAAATAATATTACATTGAAAAAAAATATTAAAAAAAAAAAACAATTCATTTTAAGGTAGTTATTTTTTGCAATTGAGTGAAATTATTATACGACGTATAGAGTATAGAGTAATATTATTCGAATGAAAGTTATCAAAAGAACAATTTTTTCCGACACATTTCTTATAAAAAATATTAAAAATTTATGGTGTATGGTATTGGAATTATGAAAGATATCGATTCTACCAATCATTTATAATCTTTGATGATAAATATAGTACTAATATTATTCTCAAGATTCTGAAAACATTTAACTCTGAATCCAATGGCAAGATTTGGCTAGCTAGTGTTTGAATTATTTGTGTCTTCATAAATCTGTGTTTTTAAAAAACAAAAGTGTTATCGGTACAATTTTGAATATTATATTAAATTATTGTATTAATCGTGATTTTAATACAATATCAAAAGATTTTAAATTGATTTACATTAATAGTATATTAATTTCTTTGGTTGTTTAGGAGTTATCAATTATGAATAGTTTCGTTTATATTTGTTAGGTGTTTTTTTATTTGAGTCACTTGTTACGGTTTAGATAAGTATTATTAATATATTTTTGTTTATTAAAAAAAAATTATAATTTGATTATTTAAATGGATCAGAATACAAGAATAATGAAATAATTCAGACCGACTATTTTATACTTGATTGCAAATATTTAAGTATAACTCAGATAATATGGGTTGTGAGACTAAGAGACCAATCTAATCTCTTTCTTTATTTAAATAATATATTTCAATACTTAAAATTGTTTAAAAAAAAATTAGTTCTCCCAAATTACTTATATATGTAACATATAACACAATAGAGAATGAGATAGTTTGTATGTGTCTCATTTTTCCGATTTAGTGATTTTATGGTTATCTAATTTCCCTTCAAAAAATGGTTTATTTATTTATTTTGTTTTGTAAATGAATTGAGTTGGACAGAAAAATGAAGGTAGATAATTTTTTTTGACAATGAGGACAAAAAAAAAATCTGATTTGTTTTTTCAATTAAAGATGGACCAGCCCAAAGCTTAGAGGGTCAATCCAACCCAACATGATTTTTAACATATAAATTTTTTTATCTCATATCTTTCATTATACTCCTACTCATAGTTTATTATGTTTTAAAAACTAAAAAAGTGTTATATTCTACCATCTTCAATTTGTATTCTACAAAACTCAACAAGTAATGTTTTTTGAAATACGAATGAGTTTCAAAACACAAATAAATTTCAAACATTCAAAGTTTAAATTTAAAAAAAAAACATTACGTTTTAGAAAATTTAAACTTAACGAATTCTGAAAAATTTAAATTAAATTTTCAGACAAACACTTTTAACAAAGTGTGTTTTTGAATTTTTTTTAATGTTTCATTAAAATTTTCAAAAATAATTTCGAGTTATATATATTCTTTAAATAGTATGTTTTGAAACACAAATGTGTTATGAAAAATTTAAATTTTGAAAATTTCAAAATATTTTGCATTCTAAAAAATTAAAATTTTAAATTTTTTGACATACACTTTAACAATATGTGTTTTTTTTTAAAATTATACTGTTCCAGGAATTTTTTATTAAGTTTGTCGGTTTGTAATATTTTGTTTTTTTGAAAAAAATGGTGGTTTCTAATTTCTTTTCTTTCTTTCTTTTTTTTTAAAAAAAGGGTAAATTGAGATTTTCATTAAAATGTGAGAGTAGGGATATAAGGTGCTGGTTATGGGATTAAACTTTTTAAAATAAATAAAATAAAAATCGAGCGGAAAAGTTCAATTTTTTTAGGTTTTTTATTTATTTTTAAATTCAATTAATATTGGAATGTGAACTACTCCTAAATCTTTTTGATAACACTAATTATACCATTATTTGGCAGTGTTTTTTCAAAAAAATATATAAAAACATTTTAGTATATTGGTTTTTTTCTTCCACTTGTTTGATACGATGTTATTTTATGCATGCACTCCGTACAATTCTAAGTGATTTTTTGCTTTTTAACTTACTTAAGTTCAACGATGGTATATTTCATTTTGGTACACAATAAGGTTAATAGAGTGCACATGGCTAGCTGTTTTGATTAATTAAAATTTAATATTTTGATAAAAAAAATACACTTGTGGGAGTTTGGTTGTTTTTTTAGAGCTTTCAGTTTTATTTATTTATTTTGGCTCGATTCCTCTTATTCATTATATATATAAATGAAAATAACTTTGTTAAATACAGTTTAAGAATTTATAAAGTATTCGTATTTTAAGTTTAGTTTATTCAAATACTTTTGTCTATATTTAGTCTCCCATTTTGTGATTATTTTAGGAACAAATCATAAATGAAAAGTTTCACTAAAATCACTTAATTGAAATATTAAAATTACATGGTCGATTTGATAAGTAAAAGTTAGTTGATAAAAGTTGACAAAATTTAAATTAAATATATCAATTTTATTGATCAATATTTGTTTATAAATAAAGTCAGAGTGTTAATTTTAACATTTAATCATGTAATCAGACTTGACATATAAAAAAATATATATAATGAAATTAACATGACTTTGAAATTTAGATCCTCTCAATCCAAATTTCTTTTAAATTCTCTCAATCATCTCTATTTTTCTTAATTTTTTTATTTAGATTAAAAGTTTATATCTTATCAATTACACATATAAAATTTTACATAAATCTACAATCATTTAATTTATTATTAAGATAAATTCAAATTAATTTCTTATATATTTTTATTGAATTCACTTAATCTTTGAAAAATTTTAGAAAAAAATAATAAATTTAAAAGAGATAAATGAATTTATATTTAGAGGATCGACACCTATGTTCTCTACCACAGAATCTCTGTACTTATACTACTAATATATATTGTTGGCTTAATTATAGCATCATAATGACACTTGCTTAAAATAGTCATCAAAATTATTGCGAGGAGAGTCTAATAATTCCACTTCTATTTTAGGAAGTATAAATGATATAATAATGATCTATCAAATACTATCATATCACGTTAATCAATATATAGTTGTTTTTCTTAAGAGTCACGGACTCATGATGTTGGCTTGGAGTTAGGAGTACATCGTATCATAAGATTTATAACAAACATCTCTTCGCTTTGATATTCATATATATAAATAAATTAAATTGTTAGACTTAGATGCGAATAAGTTCATCGGGGCTTAAATTATTTGGTTTGTAGAATCTTGAATCCGTGTGTAAATTTATTTAAAATGTGATTGGGTGACAGGACATAAAATGCTATGAAACATTATTCACACCATGACATTAACGTGAAGTGGGACAAGTGAATTAGGAAAATTGGCATCCAATGAATTGAGGACATAGGACAAATGTGAAGCTTATCAATCACTAATACTATTTTTTTTTTAATATTAATAATTAATTGTTAATTAATTACTAATACTTAGTTTAACTATACATTCACTCTACAGAGTTTTTAATTGGTGAGGAGTTTAATTTTTATTTTATTTTATAATATATCTTAAATGTTGAATATGTGTATTGATATCTTTAACTTTTTTATTTTGACTATTCTAATATTATATTTAAGTTATATTGAGATATTATTTATAATTTAAATAAAATATTTTGATTTTTGTATATTTTATTTAATAAAAATATAATATTTTAAAATAATTTTTAATTATTAAAAATTACATATTTTTTTTATTAAACGCTGAACGGTGCTGTGCTAATTTCTCACCATAGTGCTCCAATGCACAGTAACTTGTAATTGCCAAGTTCTGCCGGTTCATTTTATTTTTATCAAAAAAATAAATAAGTTCCTTAAGTTATTTTCTTAAAAATATCAAGTTTTTTTAAAAAATTATGAGTTGTTGTTTATACATAATCCATAGTAATTGAGTGTCATCGCGTTCTTTGCATTCAGCTATGATGCACTATGCATAACCAACACATACAAAAAGTATTTCTTTTAACGAAACACTTAAACACCGTTGTACCCATATTTATAGAAGAAATCACATTGTCCTTCTTTAAATAACGTTGCCGATCCAAACCAACAATGCAATAACTTTAAGTTTGAATATTATTATCTCGTGTATTTAGGTCTCGTTTTCTAGTAATGCAAGAATTTTAAGTCTGAAAATTATTATCTCGTGTATTTAGGTCTCGTTTTCTAGTTAGTTTTTTCTTCTTTTTTCTTTTAAGTTTTTTAAAAGTTTTTTATTTTTGTTTGGATTGGTGGATCTAAAACTGTATTTTATAGTCTAAGATTTTTCAAATGTGTATTTGAACACCTAGAGAGTGAAAGAATAAAGCACCCTATTTTTGGTCCACATGTACATTTGAGATTCTTTTTCTATCCCCTTGTGCTTAGATTATTTTTCAAGTGTGAGTGAATATGTTTTATATTAATCATGAATAAATTAAATATTTAATGTATAAAATATGTGACTCATATAATCGTCTTTTATAATCTTGAAATATTTAACATCGATAATAAATAAATAAAAATATTAGATATATAAGACAAATGACTCATATAATAGTCACTTATAATCTTGAAACATTTAACATGTTGTTACTGCACCAAGGACTCCCCAATAAGCCTCACTTTCATTGCTGACAAAAGTAGGTTCTCGTAGGTTTATTTTATGAAAACCAAATCTTAGAGAACTATTACAATTCTAGATAGAAATCATAAAATGAGATAAAAATATATTAAATAATGAGAGAATTGTTCAAGATTTATATAACAAATGAGTAACAACTAGTTAATATATCTAACTATATCAATTAACTAATTAGCTATTGTTTAATATCTCCCGCAAGCTAAAAAATGTCTACTACACTTTTGACTTGGAAATTACAAAAAAAAATGTCGAAAATACATCGACTACGAAAAGGAAAAATGTTGCTTAACCATCCATTTTTTATGGATATAAGCTAGATGCCAATTAGGTAAATTATAAAGAATTTTTAGTGTTCTTGAAAAACGTTTAACACACCCATAAAAGAGGATTTTGAAATAAATTTAAGCTTGTTGAAGACATATATCTACGAAACACCATCTACAAGAAATCTCGAAGAATCCACATGCATATTTTTTTAATGTTGGAGATGCTGAAAATAATTTGGACTACAACAATCAAGATTCTATTCATATGAATAAATTTGATTGTACTTGGACTTCTAAAACATTTACCAAATTTGTTGTGGCTTACAATTTTGCAAATAATTTTTTATAAAAGTTCCTTGTGATGGAGTAATTTCAAAATTCTTGATAAATATGACAACATTGTCCCATGAGTTTTGAATGGAGAAAGAAGGGGAGAAGAAGAGAAAATAATGATTTTTTTTTGTATCTTTTGGCATAAATTTTGTTGACAACCACTTTACCCTTAATATTCATGGTTTTTTTTATCATCGTTACGATGACAAGACAATTCTAACTTGGAATTTGAGAGAGAAGAAAAAGAAAATGAACAAAATGTTCAAAAATCAAATAAGAAAGAAAAGATAAATAAATTAACCGTCAATGAAAATTTTCTAAAAAAAAAGTTGAGAAACAAAATAGTTGAATAATTATTTATCTGATATTATATCAATTTTAGATAGAAATTGAGATAAAAATATATTGAATAATGAGATAATTGTTCAATTACATCAAAGGATACAAAATTTATATAATAAATAAGTAACAACAAGTTAATATAACTGACTATATCAACTAACTAATTATTGTTTAACAAGAGCCTCTCTTGTAAAATATTTTATTTCTATGATTAAAACAATTTTGTACAAAAATCAATTAAATATAAAAATCTCATAGTTTAACAACTACTCTCTTTAATGAACTAATTGTAATTAAAAACCATTGGATTGATTAATCGCATTCGACAAATATAATAAAAAGATGAGATTAATTCTCGATAGTTGATTACAATAACGATTTAAATATACCTCTTATCATTCATTTATTCTCGGAAAATTGGAAGAAGAAAAAAACCAAAACAGTTGTATATATACATCGTGGATCAAGAACAAACATATCGAAAAAGAAGAGGAAAATAATAATAATAAAATATACAAAATATTAATATTAAGTTGAATCAAGAAGAAACATATTGAAAAAGAAGAGGAAATAATAAAATATATAAAATATTAATATTAAGTTTGAAAGAATAGAAAATAGATATAATTTTTCATCGATAAAATAAATAAGATTATTATAATAATAAGTATAATAAAGTTTTAATTTTTTTTAATAAAAAAACGTGTAATCATTTTAGTAAATTAATTTGAACAATTTTAAAAGACGAAAAATATTATCGTTAAAAAATTGACATTCTTCATAGTGATCAAAACAAACTCACCTATATTTTTTAATAAAATTTTAATATTTATAAAATTAAAATATAATAGAGTTTTTTCCTCTAACAATTTTTAAATTCAAACAATAATATATATTATGCTCCATATTCCAACCCATTTTATATCGCATAGTACAAAGCTAACGACCGAGATCATTATACTCTGCTGTGTGATAATAAAGTATTGCCGCAGCTATAAAACATGCACATAGCCACTATTAAAAGTTTTAACATGATGACGTGGAAAGTAAATAAATTTACGCGAGATTGAATTGAATTTTCGATTAATAAATGAATAATTCTAGAAGACATTAATAGCCATCAAAAATGAAAAATAGAACTAGAAGGTAATTCAATTCAAAGTTCAAATACTACAACAAAAGTCGCATGACAATCGATCAAGGGCACCATACAAGGCTGCTACATACTATATACTTAACAAATTTAACTAAGCGGGAACCAAACTGGAATTAATAAAGGTGTTAATACAAGAGATATTCCAACGTGAAAAATAATGTTAGTAGTATATAATTACATCAATGAAAAGTTTAACTAACCGCATATATGTTAAAAGGATATGGCTGTGGAGCTATATGTCACTTTAATTTAAAAACTATACTATTTCTCACTAAACACAAAACCCAAATTTCAACCATCCAAATTTGTATTCTTCACCTTTGCACTTAGTTTACAACGATGAAGGGTGGACAGAGAGAGCAAGACATATTTGAGAACAATAATATCAAGTCAAATGATGTTGTGATGAAGACAATCAACTATTTGTGTTCCAATTTATTTATTTTTATACAATTACTTAACAATTTTGTGTCGTGTATATTTAAAATAAATTAAATCGGTCAGTGGGAAAGGAGGAGTAATATATTCGTAGTCCAAAAGTCAGCTATATCTATATATATAGTTTTATGTAATTAAATAATATTTTATAAAGAAAAATAATGTTACAAGATTATGTTATAAAAACAATTATTTAAGGAAAACAAAATAAAGTGTTTAATGACATTTATTTT
Organism: Cicer cuneatum; assembly: GCA_037974295.1. NCBI lineage: Eukaryota > Viridiplantae > Streptophyta > Magnoliopsida > Fabales > Fabaceae > Cicer > Cicer cuneatum. The sequence continues at coordinate 66,652,081 of JBBPBO010001986.1, read as the reverse complement.
AAGAATTTAAAATCGAATTATGACTAAAACAATTCGCCTGTGTTTGAAATTTTTTAAAATTACGATAAGTCATAACTACTAAAAATCATAATCAGACATTGTTAAACTCAGGGTAAAAGTTGACAAACGTAAAATTAAATATATATTTTTTAATCTTATTTTATTTATTACTCAGCCAAATTTCAAATTACCAGAACACTATCCTTCCTAATATCTAAGTGTTAAAATAAATAAAAATAATGATGAGAAAAATACAGATTGAGAGGGTAGGGTCTAGTTAGGGAAAGAGACAATCTAGTTATTAGAAATTTTAGAGTGATGAGAAGAGATGGTTGTTGTCTTTGTGTAATGGATCTATCTAACCCCCGTGGTCTGACTGACTTTTGTCAACGCTTTTGTTTAATTGGACTTCAAATTAATGGAACTATGGAATCAGTCTTCCGGTTTCAGAAAACCTCAATCTGGTTTCTTCAAAACTTGCTACTTTTCATTTTCCCCTGTCCCACATTTCCTTCTTCCGTTTACTATAAATACATCAAAAATCAACCTAACATTATCATTCATTAATCAACCTTGTTTCTCAATTTCTCACTTTCTCAAACAAGGTATAGTGTAGGGAATAACTCAATTCATATATCAAATTATTTTCATTTTATCTGAATTCTAACTTCATAGAAGAAAAAGAAAGCGTCTTGAGAGTTAGAAGGTAAGTGAAGTACAATTACAAATTGCTTCAAGTAATATTCAAACTCAGATACTCTTAATTGATTTGTTACGGACTAAAGTTGATTAATTGAACACACATTTATAGTAAAATTGCATAAAACTAAGTATAATTTCTTTATTATTGATCTAATTAGTTGTCCTGGTTAATGAATTTTCATATTAAATTATTTGAAAGTATTCAATTTGAAGTCTTATTAAAACAATTTTTATTCAAATTTTATTAATTTTCGGTCACTCTAAATTACAATATAATCTCTTTCTCTTTAAAATTGAAAAATCGTGAGTTAAATATATATATATTTAACAAATTTTTTTTAATGACACGTGACAAAATTTCACAAATTTTTTAAGTCATTTTTTTCTTCTTCACATTACATACAATACTTACTAGATGTGATATAATTTTATTTTCACAGGTTAATTTAATTACCATATGTCTCCAGCAATGACAATGAATGATGAAAGGATTGAGGATAAAGCAGAAATTGAATATCATAAAGGAGTGAAGAACTTGTATGAGAAAGGTTATCTTCACAAGGTACCAAAGAAGTATATATTCCCTATTTCCGAAAGACCATCCACAAATTCAAATGTTGCTGAGGAAAATCTTCAGCTACCCATAATTGATTTTGCTGATCTTATTGGTCCAAATAGGCCACAAGCTCTCAACTCCCTAGCCAATGCTTGTGAACAGTATGGATTTTTCCAGGTAACAAAATGTCACAAAAGTTCAAACTACTGTCTTAGGTATCAATAGAAATAATAATTTTAATTCATTTTTATTCATTTATTAGTTACTTAGTTCAACGGTGGTTCAACCGATTGAATCACGGTTATGATATCTCACTATTTCGATCTTCAATTTAATTTTTAAAATATTGATGTATAAAAGTAACTTGTGTGAGAAAAAATTGAATTAAGAGCAAAGATCAGAAAATAAATAATATAAAACTCATTTAATTATGTCGCTACATTATCCAAAAATTAGAGATGAATTTTATACTATTTTTACGTTTCTTAATTTTTGTTACTAATTCAATATTTTTTCTAGTTAATTTGTCTAACAAGAAATTGAATAGATATGATATGAAAAGTCTCATGCATGTTGAGCAATAAAAAAAAACAGACATATTATGAGGCAAAGACTCAGTAATTTTTTATTTTTTTTGAACACTCGGTAATTATAATGTGATAAAATTTTAGATTATAAATATAAGTTGTTGTATTAATTGGATTGATGCAGGTAGTAAATCACAGCATATCAGATGATATAACAAGGGGTATGAGAGATGTAATAGAAAGGTTCTTTGATCTTCCTTTTGAGGAGAGAGCTAAGTACATGACAACTGATATGAGAGCAGCTGTGAGATATGGGACTAGCTTCAGTCAAACCAAAGACTCAGTTTTTTGTTGGAGGGATTTCTTGAAACTCCTTTGCCATCCTTTGTCAGATTTCCTTCCTCATTGGCCTGCTTCTCCAATGGACTTCAAGTAAGTCCTACAAACAATTATTTGGTATATTTTGGAAATATATTTATTAACAAATAAATAGACAAATTAGTCGTTAAATTATAAATATCAGTTAAAATAGTTCTAAATTTTTGTGAATTGAAAATATGTCTTCAAAATTGTAAAATGTCATTCATAATAGTCCATTTGATAGTTTATGTTATTAGAGAAAATGATGTGGGAATTTAGTGAAGATGTTATATTAGATATTGATCATATAATGTAACCTAATTAAATAAATTTTACAGATATATTTTCTGTAGTTACAATTGTGCAAAAGACTATTTATTAGCAAATTAATACTTATGGGACCAAAATTTTATAGATATATTAGTCTTTAGTGTATTGTGCTCGTAATAATGCGGGATTTATGTCATAATCTATTTGTATATCATAATCACTAAGGATAGAATTTGATAGTTTGATTAATTTGACTTTCATTTTAAAATTTTAGAAATCTATTTGATAATTCGCAAAAACTATGGTGTTTACAATTTTGAGTACAGCTTGTTTATTCACTGATGGATTAAATAATCAAATGATTATTCATGGGGTCTGTCTTATAGTTGGCAAACTTTATTATTAAATAATCAAAGTGTGATGTCAGTGCATTTTTTTTAATTTATTATCATTATTGTTATTTTCAATAGGGAGGTGGTGGCCACCTATGCAAAAGAAACCAAACATTTATTCTTGACAATAATGGAAGCCATCCTACAAAGTTTAGGAATTTTGGAAACCAACCAAGAAGAGATGGACAAAAATAATATTATGAAAGAATTGGACAATGGGAGCCAAATGTTGGTATCAAATTTCTACCCACAATGCCCTGAACCAGACCTAACCTTAGGAATGCACCCACATTCTGATTATGGGTTCCTCACACTTCTTCTTCAAGACGAGGTGGAAGGTTTGCAAATCCAATTCAAAGACAAATGGATCACTGTTCAACCTATTCCCAATGCTTTTGTTGTCAATATCGGTGATCATTTAGAGGTAATTATTTTTACATCCAAAACAAAAGTATTCATGAAAAACATTTTTTCGCACACATTTAACACTTAGTTAATTACTTATAAAAACATATTTAAATGTTAATTTAAATTATATTAAATCACGTGTAAAAATGTAGTTAATTGTTAATTTAGATTATATTAAAAATTGTGATTAATTATATAATTAGTTAACCATATTTTTTCTCCCTAATTTGAATTAATCAAATTGAACTAACCACATATTTGCATCATATTATTATTTGTTATATTATTTTTAAAAATATTTAAATAAATATTTACACATTGAAATCTAATTAAATAAATCTATAAAATAATATTTTTATTTTTCAGTATACCCACGTTAAATCTCTTCAAAATAAATTTAGGAACTTACAAGTCACGAGAAAAAACAAAAACAAAAGTCAATAAAATTTTCGTGAAAATTGATATCCATTACCTCTATACAAAACATGAAAAGGAAAAAGATCATAGTTATGATTTGTATTCAACTGATATTTTTTTTTTTTTTTGTTATTTATTTATCAGATATATAGCAACGGAAAATACAAAAGTGTTTTACACAGAGTTCTGGTGAATGAAGCTAGAAGTAGAGTATCGGTGGCGTCACTTTATAGTCTTCCTTTTAACTGCACAGTGAAACCGTCACCAAAACTTATTGACGAAGCGAATCCAAAGCGTTACATGGACACAGACTTTGGTAGTTTTTTAGCGTACGTGTCCACTAGAGAAACCAATAAAAAGGATTTCTTAGAGTCTAGGAAATTGATACACACATAATTAACATGCTAATTAGTAAATAAATTGCAAGAGCTATATCTTTTTAGAATTATAAATATTGTTACGTATCGTGTAATTGTAATTCATTATATTTTATACGAATAAACATGTGGTATTATTCTTTATAGATCTCTAAAAATGTTCTATATTAATATAATAAAAATGTTCTATATTAATATAATATCGGATAATTTTTTTCCCTCATAAAACACACTCTATTTTACTTTTTACTTTTAATTTTGGTCATAAATAATTTGTCAAAATCAGATTCAAAAAACACCATTTTCGTCGATGATCTTCACACAAAAGATTATTTTCAAGATTCGCGAAAACATATTTTCTTAATGCCGGTGGAAACCTAAGAGTTGTTCTAGTTGTTTTATTGTTCAACACAACAACTATCATAAGTGGGGTCAATTGATAAAATGAGTCATTTTTTGAAAAAACAAAATCAAATTCATTCACAATAAACATCTTCAACTTTCATTAAATTATCTAAATTTCGATCTTTGTAGTAATATGGTAATTTCTTGGATCAATTGCACTCTTTCTTCTCACATCTATCAACTATTTCTCCTCACATTTATGTAGACGGTCTTATACTAATTGTCGTGATCGATCTCGAAAAAAGAATCGTTACTAATTTTATTTTATTAAATGAAAAATTGAATAAAACCTTAAAATATTGATCTTGAACAAAAAAAATTAGATTCAAGAGTCAATTGCAAATAAAGAATATATTAACACCCTACACTATTTATTAAAACGATAACTTTATAGTTAATTATATATCAACTATTATTTATTTTATCCTAAAAAGAACAATAAAAAAAAAGATAAGTTATTTACATTAATCAAATGAGATTTTTTATTTATTAATTTAGTTTGATAAGTGGAAGACTTTACTTCTACGAATTCTTAGATGCAACTGAGAAATTAAAACACACGAAAAATATTTTCATGTCATATATCCACCTATGAAGATTCCAAAAAAAATCATTTAATTATTATTATAAACAAAAAAAACTACTAAATATTTAATTACATGTATTAAATTTGAACCTACGACTTATAAGAAGTGGATTAACTTTTAACCGAATAAACTAATCTTAGGTTAAATATTTTTAATTAATGTTAGAAGTGATATAGGAAGAGTTGTGAACCATTTTTTTTTTAAGAAGCAATCTTTTTTATTAATTGTGAACAAGCAAAGCATAAGACATATACTTTTTAGGTGGTCAACAATACAAGATACAGCGCATTTTGTGACCATGTTTTATCTCCGACCACTTCAATTCTATGAAAATATGTGAGAGAAAAGTCAACGTATGCAGATTACTAAAATTTATTTAAACAACAAAATAAAACGAATCGGTTACAAACATAAGAAGTACTTCATACGGTGACTATTATTTATAAGTAAAATAAAATTCAAATCTCGGTGATTATTACAGTAAAAGTTAATTATTTTTAATTTATTTAATATTGATATTTTTAATATTTTTATTTTAATAAAAATATTTAATAAAAATAGTCGAGTGACATTAAAATAAAAAATTTAATAAAATTGGATATATTTTGAATGAAATATTTAATAACCGTAGTTGAATTGTTTTTGTTTATAATAGTGATGAGCAGTACCCCTTCATTCTAGAATAATTAAATTATTTTAACTATTTCACACATGTTAAAAATTGTATAAATAAAAATACTATTTTTAACAAGTTATTTTTATTAGATATTTTCACGTTATTAATGTGATAAATATATAATAAAAACTATTATACTAAAAAGTAATACAAGTAATATCAAGAGTATAATTGAAAAAAATATATTAATAATTAAAATTATCATTTATTCTGAGACAATTTATTTTCTTTATAAATGATTAAATTATTACGGGGGAGGAAGTACTGATTCACAAAAAATATAAGTCGCTGATGCATGTCTGAATGCATGGAGTAACGACATAATACCTTGACCTTGATTAATTTAAGGTACGTACGTGCCAAATTGACTTGACTAAGTTGTTTTTTTAGGTATAAATTGACTTGAAAAAGTTAATAGTCATAAGTCATAACCACATACAGGTCTTTGGCATCAGTTGACTTTAAATTATTCTACATTATGAGTATATTATTATATCTACAATATCATAGTCATCATGTTACTACTTTCAGATAGTTCATATATACTACGTACAATTACCATACTAAATATTTCTAATGTGACATTGTCTCATACTCCAAATCTTTTATATTATAAATTGACTGAATTAATCATCATTTGGTAGTTTATATGGATATATACCTACCAACAATTCAGTTCCATTTGTTTAAGAAGGGTCAAATATATGCTAAGGTTGGCAAATATATAGCCTTATTTTGATTTTTTTTTTTTTGCATCGAAAAAAAAACTACTAGTAGTTAATTATAGTTTTGGTAAAAAAAGTAGTTAATTACATTCGATACTCCCTCCATTCCTCTACACTGGTCATATTTATATACTTGTCATTTTCAAATGTTAATACATTATTGTTATAAACTAAATAGATGTAATGAGATATTAAATAGTTAAAAATATTATAGGAAATAAATTTATTCTATCAATAGTAAATAAATTATAAGTTGCATTAGTATGTGTAAAATGTCTTAAAACAACAACTAAAAAAGAGAAAATATAATTTTTTTATTAGTCCAATAGATGCAAAGTGAGTACTCAAACTCGAGAGATAAAACTCTTTGAGATAATTTGTCGTCCATTTAGGTCTCACAAGTTTCGATGAATTAATCTTTATAACTGTGCACGAAAAATACTTGATTTACACATAAAAAACTCTTGAGAGAATAATTTAAGATATTAAAACTAATAATCAATATTCTTAAAATTTAACTCAATTGATAAATATCAATATTACTAGACTTGAATTCGAACCCAAAACTTCATAATTGTATGCGAATTTATTTAATTTTTATACAAAAATGATTAAACTATGAAAAAAAGTGGGTTGACATTTCCCTTGTATATTCATTTCAAGCAATAGTGAGAAAAATACACTTGTGTATTTTAAGTGAAAAAAAGTGGGTTGACATTTCCCTTGTATATTCATTTCAAGCATTAGTAAGAAAAATACACTTGTGTATTTTAAGTGATAAATAAATAACACTGTCAAAAAAGTGATAAATATCTAAAAAAATGTGAACAAAAATAGAAATAGAGCAATTATGAAATTATTATTAAAAAGACAATTTTTTATAAAAGAAATTTAGAGTGATGGAATGATATCCCAATTTAAGAATTTACTTTAAGACTTTCTCTACAACTGGCTGATCTAAAACTCATTTTTTTTATTACTAGACTAAACAACTGAAGTTAAAAAAAGACCAATTATTAAATTAAAATTAGTATAAATTGAATAAATTAAATAAAGTGTTAACAACACACTTTTTAACACATATTTTTCAACACATTTATTCTTATTGGTTAAAATTTACAAAGAAATGTGTTGAAAGGTGTATTAAAAAGTATATTCTCGCCATTTTTCATCAATTAATCAAGGATTATTGTTACAATTAAATTGGAGCTAGTCCAATTAATCAAGGTGGATGTTCATCATAATCTCGTGTTTTGCTTCCCTACTTCCAATTAGATTATCGAAAATTTAAGATTTGATAATTTATTTTAATTAGGTTAAAATAAAGAGAAAAAAAAAAAAGAAGATGAACATTCAATTTATCTAGTCATTCAAAAGTCCAATTTGACTCTTTGATAACTTTCACCGAACACACTTGACATTGTAATCATAGATTGAAAAGAAAAAAATAATATTTTCTTAATTCTCTTATTTTTAAGAGAATAAAATTCTAGTAATGTAAAATTCTATAGAAAAATATGTAAAATCTAATTAAAAAATTATTTTAAATTATTTTAATTAGATTTTGAATTCAAATTCTTTAAAATATTTGTAATTCATTTTTAAACAAAATTTATTAACAACTTACTAAATCATTTGTTACCCACTTAAGTAAATCACTTGCTTAAAAAGAAGAAGAAAAACATCGGTATACTCCGAATCTTTTTGGAATCATACGACAAAATTTAAAGTTTTGTACTGTCCTACGCAATTATTTTCTTCCAATTTGAATTTTGTTCTGAATCCAAAATGAACACGTGATGATAAACATATGAATTATAATGTCATTTGTAGACAATTAATCCTTAATTCAGATGTTTAAGTTTCAGCACAGTAGTATGGTTCCTGATGTTTATATCTGGATTTTGAAAATACAACGTACAAATATAGAAAATACATGCAACATATAAAAGTTTACATTCATATTGTGTCTGAATAAGGATTTTTTTTTAACTAAAACTAAATATGTATTTATAATAACACTTAAATGAATTTTCTCTCCAAGTTTCTCATAAACAACCCAAGCAACAATTCTTTAAGAAAGCGGCGGTGGGTTTCTCCGTTTTGGATTTGAACTCAACGCATTCTTGGTTGAAGAAAGGAGAGTGATAGTGGAAGGAAGAATTGTAAACAAAATATGTGAATCAATATTTTGCCATCAAAAAATTATTCGTCTCTTTGTCCATTTGGCACTGACCAACCAATGGTTGTGTTTCAGCTCTTGCTTAATCAATTTGTCTTAACATCAAAAATTATTAATTTTAGCCGTTAAAAAATTATTGATACATTAGTTTACTGTATAGTAATATCAAGGATTTTTTTAAGGCAAATATTAACTTATGCTTTATGGATATATTTTAAAATATCAAATATAAAATTTTATCTTAAAAATTGTCCATTCAACTCTTTGAATGTTTTAAAATAATTTGTTTAAAAAAATATCTATTTTTAGAATCTAAACATTTGCCCTAAAGCACATATTAGAAAGATCTTTTATTAATTTTTATTTAGTTGATTTATGATTAAAAATTTTAGGTAAAAAAGTAATTATTTCACAAAGTTGCATTTTTTATAATATATTATTATATCTGTTAATATTATATTCACAAAATTTACTAAACATTTAATTAAAGGTATGTTTGGTTCAACAAAGTGAATAGAGGAGACATAGATTTTGACTCCCGCCCCTCTTCTCTTATGATGTGTTTGGTTGGAGGGATTTGATTGTTAACCTTTTGCATTTTAAATTTTAGGAGAAGAGAAGAGTAAAATATCTCTTTACTTTGATTTTATTCCCCCTCTATTTTGGAGGAATTTGGAAGGGAGTTACTAAATATAACTAAAAATTATTTAAAATCTTTTTATTTTCTTTCAACCAAATACAAAATTATTAAAACTTATCCTTCTATATGAACTAGACACGTCTTTACTTTCAAGTGGATCATTTCTACAAAATTCTATCTACTCTCTGCACCTCTTTATCTCTCTCCACCGCTTTATTTCTCTCATCAATTCTTTTAAAAAGAATATGAAAGTGAGAGAGAACTAGAAAAAAGTGAAGATAATTTTTGGATGGAAATGATCAAAATCCGTCTTTACTTTTCTCTCCTCCCATCCCTCCCATTAAATTATCTTGTCTCTCCTCCGTTGAACTAAATATATACTTAACAATTGGACAAAACACAAAAATTTAAAAATATTTGCTCCTTTTCTCGATTACCCTCCAACCAAACAAATCAAATTTGTTTGCCAATACAGAATAGGACACAAGATTTGTCTAATAGAATTGGATAACAAATAATTAGTGAGTGAGTGTTTATACATTCTCATTTACATCTCTAGATACATGTAAGGATATAGTCTTAATAATTTTAAAATTTAAAATAAATAATTCAACAAAATTAAAATAAATAATAAAATAGTCTCTATATATCTTTCTCAATGGTCTCTATAATTAGTAACAAGAAACCAAGTGAATGATTTAGAGTGGTTAAATTTTTTACTGAATTTTTAATTAAACTTCATTTACTTTTATTTATTGACTAAATTTTATATTTTTGATGTCTTTTAACTCACTTGTTGACCTACTTATTCGGAGGAAAAAAAAAAAACTCCAAATTCTTTAAAGAAATAGTCCAGTTTTACTTTAAGCAAAATTGTAACAAAGCAAAAATTGGACCAATTACAAAGGTAATAGTAATTATTACGTCTTTGCCATTTACCCGTGTTCTTTTTTTGTTTCTCAAAGCTCATCGTCTTCGCTATCCATCGAAACTCTACTAAGTAGTGAAAGTGAAACTAGTGGACCCCACAGCTCCTTCTTCTTCTCCCCGCAAAAGATTTCTGCAAAATCCAAAAACCCTGCACTCACTCTCATGCTAATCATCTTCAGTTCCACCTCCAATACCCTCCTCCCTTCTCAATCATTCCTTCCCCAATTCAATTCACCTTCTCAATCCCTAGGATACATACCTCAACTTCTCTCAAATTCTTTATGGAATCCTCTGTCAATCCTGAATTGCATGAATCCACAACCGTTTTGCTCGATCAGCCTTCAAACTCAAAGAAAATTTCCACGGTCAACGGTTGCATTGTTTACACTCGAGTCAAAAGGTCTCTCAATTCGTGTGACGGTTTTTCCGAAGATGTTGATTGCAAGATATTCAGAGAGAATTCCGAGCTTCCGCTTAAATCGGAGTGTGGCGATGAGCTGAAGAGCGAGCCTCGTGAAGTTATGGTGAGGAATTTCAAGCGGTTACTGTGTCAGAACAACAAGGTGCTTCCGGTAAGGTGCCGGTTGGGAATTTCAAGCGGTTTACACGATCGGCGATGAAAGTGAACGTTGAATCCGATGAGGAGACGGTGAATGAGTTAGAACAATACGGTGCTGCCGTTGCAAGTAGTGAAGGCAATGGTAAAGTGCCGGTGAGGAATTTCATGAGGATTACACGATCGGCGATGAAAGTGAAGGTTGAATCCGGTGAGGAGACGGTGACTGAGTTAGAGCAACAAGGTGCTACCGTTGCCAGTGGTAAAGGCTTCAAGCGGATTACACGATCGGCGAAGAAAGCGAACGTTGAGTCCGGCGAGGAGACGGTAAATGAGTTAGAACATTACGGTGCTTCCGTTGCAAGTATTGAAGGTGATGGCGTAGTGAAAACGTTCAAGCGGATTACACGATCGGCAGCAATGAAAGCGAATGTTGAGGAGATGGTGACGGAGTTAAAACAAGAAGGCGCTGTTGTTGCGAGTGATATCAATGGTGCATTAGCTGCTCCGAGAAACAAGTTGGAGATGAAGATGTCGAAGAAGATTGTGGTCAATAAGAAGCCTACAACAGTCAAGGAACTTTTCCGTACAGGTTTACTTGATGGTGTCTCTGTGGTTTACATGGGTGGCATTAAGAAGGTTCGTTTTGATATGCTTTGCATCATATAGAAAGAAAAAAAAATTTAAACTAGCAGGTTGGTTAAATTGTTTGATTAAGCACTTATGTATGACGATTATCTATTACATATTTTAACAATCAAAGAGGGAATGTGATTTAATTGTTTTCATATAAGTTCTAAGTGCTAAGTTGTTTCCATATGCTATCTTGACGAGTTTATTGAAATAGACTAGTAAAGATCCAGTGCTTGGAAAAGAAATAGCGAGAATATATAGACAAAAAATTGTTTGTAGACATGTCAAAAGCTGTTTTACCAAATTTAATGCATAGACCCAAATAGTAGTAAATTGCAATTTCTAAATGCAAAAGCAAACTTTAGTAGCATTATATTTATTATTAAATTTTAGGAATCGGTCTAAGTTAAAGTTAAAATGGAAAGTGGATTAATTTCTCCATTGTTGAGATTGATGGCTTTCTATGACTTCATACGAGAGTGTGCATCACCTTTTTTTAGATAAGTGTGTCTCACCTTATTTAAATAGTATTTTTAAAAAATGTGGATTAATGGAATGGATATGCATATTTGTTTTCTTTTTGAAGGTATGTTCATTCTAAGAATGGTCTAAATATGATAGATTGTGCTGCTTACTCATGCCTTGTTTTAAAATTTTATAGAAAAAAGTAGGCAAGTAGCTAAGTTACTTGGGACTTATTGAGTAACTGATTGACTGAGGTATTTGGGAGATGGCAGAAGCATTACTATTCAATTACCTTTTACTAATAGGGAAACACAGCTTTACTAACTTGGCTGTAGCATTGCGTGCTGACATGGTATATATTACTGATTTAGACACTAGCTCTTTTATAATCTAGTTATTTGATCCTGTAGTTTTATTTTTTTCATAGTTAAGCTTCAAACTGGTGCTTTGATATGTTCACTGCCCACATTGTTTAGTATTGCAAGTGTGATATGTTTTTATTACAGGCTTCCGGGTTAAGGGGTGTTCTTAGAGATGGGGGAATATTGTGCTCGTGCTGTCTGTGCAATGGACGCAGGGTGAGTTGTAATTCTGTCTCTGCTTGCTTACTCATTTGTTTCTTGGGTCTGAGACTGTCCTGTCCTTTATTTTATTCTTTTTTAGGTTATTCCACCTTCCCAATTTGAGATCCATGCTTGCAAACAATATAAGAGAGCAGCAGAGTATATTTGCCTTGAAAATGGGAAGAGCCTGCTTGATCTATTGAGAGTGTGCAGGAGAGCTCCCCTGCATGATTTGGAGGCAACAATTCAAAATATTGTTTGTTCCCCACCTGAGGAAAATTACTTTACTTGTAAAAGGTGCAAAGGTGAGCTTTGCATCTGCCATTCAGAATCATTATTATTTTTTAATTTTTTGTTTGTCGTGGTGATCATGATTTTGTGATAACATTTTTCTGAAAATAGTGTAAAATTTTGTTTATTTTTTCTTTTCTTCTTTTGATTGCCTTGGGTGCGTATTGAAATCATTATTTTACCCGTAGGATGTTTCCCTTCTTCATGTGTGGAAAGAGTGGGACCTATATGCTGTCCTTGTGCAGAATCAAGGAAATCTGAAGAAAGTTCGAAGATTGTAGTTGGCAAAATAATCAGGTACTCATTTCTACTCAAGTTTTGCTCATGTTGAGTCTCCTGCATCATGATGAAATTTTGGATAAAGTTGATTTTTCAATCAGCCCTTATTGAGCAGGCTACTATAGAAATGCTAAAAAGTTATATTTTTCTCATTGCTTAAATAGGTTTGTTTTTATTGATTTTCTCATTTTAATGGGTTTCTGTATGCTGTTACCAAGTTCTGTTAAAATTGATTTGTCTTAAGTTGTGACCAATAAATATAATTTGTGATTCTAAGCAATCTAGTTTAGTACGACTAGCAGTATTCGAGTTTTTATCATGTTACTTCATGCCAGTGAACACACAACAGTTATGACTTGTGAAACCTACATTTGTTGCTTTTGGGTGAGCAAATAGTCCAATTTAAAGTTTGGGACAATTATAGTAACTTTAATTTTCCATTTGTCTTGTTAAGCCAAGTCCAGAAATATAATCATATGGAGTGACATGATGTTACAGTTTAAAATGGAAATTGTTGGAAAGCTGACATAATTGCAGCTTGCCCCTACCTGTCTTAATTGCAGCAACATTGGGCCACCTTCGTTGTGCTGGGTGTTAGGGTGTGTTTAGCCCCCTAATGCCTAGAGATATGGTCTAAGACTAAGTTCTGCTTGTAAGATTTGGACAATTCTCATCTTATAATTCAGTTTTGTAGGGCCGAGTTAGGCCTTAAGCTCAAGTTTGAAGATGAGATCGATAAATTGTTAGGCCCCCCACATTGTCCACACTCAAGGTCTATAGCCCTGTGTGAGGGGGGTGTTTGGAAAGCCGCCTTAACTGCAGGCTTGCCCCTGGTCGCCTTAATTGCATCAACTTTGAGTTTCCTTCATTAAAGCCTCTGACACCTTTGTTGTGCGGGTTGTGAGGGCGTGTGTTTAGTCCCATATTGCCTAGATATATGGCCGCTTAAGTAGTGCTTATAGGGCTCAAACAATCTTCACTTGACAAGCCACAAGCCGGTTTTGTCAGGTTGAGTTAGGCTCTAAGGCCGAAGTCTAAGAGATGTCAATGCTAGGCTCAAAATGTTGAAACTTGCAACCATATGAAAGGTGGAATGACATGCGTCTGAGCCGTCCCCCTTGCTCCTCTCTAATTTATGTCTTCTTCTTTTAACATTCTATAACAATATTTCAGGTCTCCTAGACCAGTGTCGGTCTCCAAGTCATCCTGTACTTCTGAGCTGCCCGTCACTTCCCAAAAAAAGAGACACAGGAAGAAAAGAAACAAGTTAGTATTCATATCTATTTTACCTTTCCTATATATCAAACAAATCTACAGTTTTTGCTTAATATTTGGATTTCACTAACCAATGCATGTGTTTACATGGTTTCATTTTCTTGGATTCTATTAATTGATTTTTCATTATAGTGGTCTGCTTTTTTTTTTTCACTTACATGCGGTGTTATGTTATGAAGGTCACCAAAAAGGGTCAGCAGCTCCAATTCTTCGAAGAGTGCTTCTGTGCTTGTTGTACCCAGGAAGGAAGTTACACTGAAGATGAAAAAGAAGTTTGTACCTGCCTTTACATTTTTGGCTCCCTAATGTAGTTAGGATAATTTGCTTGTCTGAAGTTGTTCACAACAAAATAATTTTTCAGCAATCCTTTTATTCTAAGCAAGTGTTACTACCAGGTCACTATGCTTAAAGTTGAAGACTAAGGCAATCACTTCAAATTCAAATTGTTTATCTCCGCAAAATAAGAGTCAATGGAAGATAACTAAGAAGTGAGTTCCATACTCCCTCTTCACTTGTGTGCATCAGCTGCAGTGTTTTTTATCAATGTTTGGTGTTGTTAATCATTAATTTTTAAGCCAATGTGTTCTTTTCAAGGGATCAGCGGTTGCACAGGTTAGTTTTTGAGGAAAATGGATTGCCTGATGGAACTGAAGTAGCTTATTATGCACGCGGACAGGTTTGCTTGTGTTTGATGCAACAGTTATTGTTGTCTATTATGCTGCTAACAGTTACATTCTGATTGACAGAAATTGCTTGAAGGCTTCAAAAAGGGCTCTGGAATTGTTTGTAGATGCTGCAACACTGAGGTATCCTCACACTTAGCTTGTATATTTGTAGGCTGAGAGTAAGTAAATTGTGTATAATTTCTTTTCAATATTTAATGCTGTGCAGATCAGTCCCTCACAGTTTGAGGTCCATGCAGGCTGGGCTTCTCGCAAGAAACCGTGAGTCTTTTTTCTTTACTTTATCTTGGGTGGGTGGGAGACTAGGAGATATTAAGCAACTATTTGACCTGTTTATTGCTCGAGCCTGTGAATTTTATTGGAAGTGCACTATTTTTGGGCAGTTATGCATACATTTATACATCAAATGGGGTGTCTCTCCATGAGTTAGCAATATCTCTCTCAAAAGGTCGAAAATACTCTGCAAATGACAATGATGATCTATGCGTTGTTTGTTGGGATGGTGGTAATCTTTTGCTTTGTGATGGGTGCCCAAGAGCATTTCATAAAGGTCAGATATACATTACAAAATATTTGAAGGGGAAAATTATCTATTTGCCTCCATTGTGTGAAATGTGGAATGATCTTTGTTCCCCACTATTTATCCTCTTTTTCATTTGCTTTTGTAGCAAGAACTATGAAGATATTTATTGCCTAGGTTGTTGTTGCCTATAATGCAAGTGTTTCTATATGACTATCACCTATGATGCTAATGTACTTGGTTATTTGAGAATAAAACACTTTAAGGGGCCATGAGGGTCAGGAACAAAGGTTACCCAAATTGTAATACACCTTTTTGTGATCTGTCACCTGCCTACTGTAACCCCTTCCTGCAAAAATAAAAAATGGAGAAGGGCGGAGAAAGAATTGTTTTTATTTTTTGACATTGAAATGATCGTTGATCTATTCTTTTTCTTATAATTTTTTTTCCTTCTTGGATAAATACCTCATTAACAGTTATGTTGTACTAGACTTATTATCTAAATTATTCCATGTTTGGGGATAATCAAATGTTCGAGTTGTAGAATCAGCCTCTTGCATATGTAAGATAAGGCTGTTTGCAAAAATATCCACAATGGGTTTGACCCTTCCTTGGACTGGACCCTGCTAAGACTATTTCCTTATAGAACTAAGTTGTCCTTTTTATCTCGATAGTGTTTCAAATATAATTTATCACATCTTAAATTATCTCTTATGATTGGTTTTCAAATTTTTCTTATATATCATAATTTGTTTTCTTATTTAAGTATAGGAGTCTAGTATTGGTATACATAAAGATTATTGCATTGTCTCTTGTAATAACATTCGACGTTTTGTTCACGCCATATCAATAATTTTATTAATCCTAATATTCCTTTTCCTTCCTCAGACCTAAAAGACTAACCCTATAACTTCAACATTTGCTTTATTTGGTAAATAAAAAGATAGTCATAAGTGAACTTTTATGTTCCGATTCTTTGGAATGTACAGAATGTGCATCTCTATCAAGTATTCCACGTGGTGACTGGTACTGTCAATTTTGCCAAAACATGTTCCAGAGGGAAAAGTTTGTGGCCTACAATGTCAATGCTTGGGCTGCTGGAAGGGTTGAAGGAGTTGATCCTATTGAACAGATCTCCAAGAGATGCATCCGCATAGTCAAAGACATTGATGCTGAGCTTAGTGGGTGTGCTTTATGCAGGTAACACTGTAAAGATTAGCAGCCATTTTATTTGTATGGACTTGGCTCTTATCTTCATGGTACTTGATATTGGCAGCTGTCACCATGCAGACATGCTTTTGTATTTAAATAATTGTAAAACTATATTGTATCTTTGTGATTTTTCTGAGATACACTATGTAAAGAGAAAGTTTTGTACATCAGGGGTGTTGACTTCAGCAGATCTGGCTTTGGTCCACGCACAATAATACTCTGTGATCAGGTATGAACTCTAGTATTGATGTCCCTACAAAGGCCTCTCTGACATAGAGTCCATTTTTTCTTGCCTTTTGAATGGTTTAGTGATTGATACATGTATGAAGTATCGACATAGGGATTTGTATTGTTTTACTGTGCCAACTTGATGTTGCCCCCCAACTGTTGCTGCAGTGTGAAAAGGAGTATCATGTTGGCTGTTTGAGGGACCACAAGATGGCATTTCTGAAGGTGTGAAGTTGTTGCTATATCTTTCTATATGGATACATTAATTTTGGCAACAACTTCTCTTTGGTCTTCTGAACATATGTCTGTAACCAATTACAGGAATTGCCAAAAGGTAATTGGCTTTGTTGCATCGATTGCACGAGAATACATTCTACTTTGGAGAATGTTTTAGTTAGGGGGGCTGAGAGACTCCCTGAATCTCTCTTGGCTGTAATAAAGAAAAAGCAAGAGGAAAAAGGATCGGATCCCGTCAAAGATATCAATGTGAGATGGAGGCTTCTTAATGGAAAAACTGCTTCTCCTGAAACTAGACCATTGCTTTTGGAGGCTGTCTCTATCTTTCATGTAAGTTCTTCCCATCCTTCTGAATTCATTATAATCCTTTTTGTTCCCTCTTTATGTGGCACAGAACTCCACATCATGAGTGCCACATTTTTATAATGTGCGTATAACGTTGCCATGTAGAATTACAGTTCCAAAGCAGTTCCATCATTTGTTGGTGGGAATGAACATGGACAACTTAATAGAACCCAGCTAATGAGGGACCAAATGTGAGCATTTTTAGAAAAAGAGGGACTGCAACGATGTGAAAAAGTCAGTAAGGACTAAAACCCAAAATACACATGTTTATGGGAATAAAAATGTGACCTAAACTTTAATATATAGGGGTGGACGGGAAAAATCATATATTGAACCATTTTTGGGGAATCTTTGTGGGTAGTCTGTCACAGGATTTCACAGCATCACCACGGTGTGCCGCATGTCCTAGGTCTACTACTCTCTATGTTGTGTATGATGCCGTGTTTTGAACAAGTCACCATCATCGCAACTCAAATTATGTCAAATTAAAGCTGCTATTGATGAGTTTGAGAATTTCACCGCATCTTTGTATGGTCTTTTTAAGGCCTTTTCTCTGGTTTGAGATTCACCATATTTTGACATTTTCCGACAATCCTCAGCATTGTGCTCTTTGCAACAACTGCAGTGCAGTCCTGTTCTGCCTCTATTTCACAACGAGTCACTTTAGCAAAAAAGACTTTTAAAATGAATGTCATTTTCAATGTAACTTTAATTATTATTTTTTTCAATTGTACCCTTCAATTATTACTATGTCTGCTACTTCCAAAACATTAATTATACCTTGCATTTATGATAGTGTAAAGCACACCAATAGTTCGTGGATTTAATTTATAGGCTAAATAGCACCCGTGGTCCCTTAACTTTATTTCAGTTAACGTTTTAGTCCTTTATCTTTTTTTTTTTCCGATTCGGTCATTTATTTTAATTTTAAGTCACAATTTGATCTTTTATGTTTTAAAATGTCAACAATGTTATCCTTTTTTTTTTTTACAAAAATTCATCAAAATTTTCAAACAAAACCCATAAAATTATTTATATTCTTTAATATAATACAAATTTCATCAAATTCGAAACTCAAATATTCAAATAAACTCATATTTCCATTTTTAACAACATCAAATAAAGAATGATATTTGATGAAATTTTTGTATGAATTTATTTGAAGATTTGAGTTACGAATTTGATGAAATTTGTATTATATTAAAGAATATAATTAATTTTATGGGTTTTGGTTGAAAATTTTGATGAGTTTTTTGAATTTTTGTAAAAAAAAACGATAATATTGTTGACATTTTAAAACATAAAAGATCAAATTGTCACTTAAAATTAAAATAAAGGACCAACTCAAGAAAAAAAAAAGATAAATGACTAAAACGTTAATTGAAATTAAGTTAAGGGACCACGGGTGTTATTTAGCCTAATTTATATACACTGTCAGTGTAAATTTTTTTACGCTGTCAATTAATCACAACTGTTAGATTATTAGAGATATTTGACATTTACAATAACTTTTTTTGAAATCATGCATATGAATGGTTGTAATGTGCTGACAATATAAAACATTTTACACTGATAATACATGACAATTAAACTCATAGTTCATTAGGGTAATTGGTAAAACGACTTTTCTCTTTTTGTATTTATTGTATTTCTTAATATATATGCAAAAACTTTAAATGACATTCATTTTGAAATAGAGGTAGTAGCTAATTTTAGTATTTGGTGTACTTTTTTATGCCTTGTGTGCTCTTTGTGTTTTGTTGTTATTGACTTGTTGATTATGCCTTAGATTTATGGTGATTGTGTGTCTAGAAATTGTCATTACTCTCTTTGTTTCATTTTAAATGTCTTATTTGTATTGTGTACAATTTTTAAGAAAATGATTTGTAGTGTTGATTTTTAAGATAAAATGAGTTTTATTTACTTAAATACCCTTATTAATTGCAGTTAGTGGAGAAGTTTGATGGGCTGAGATATAATAAATAAAGATATATAAGTGAAAAAAAAGTAATTAATGTTGTATTGATATTGTAAAATGACAAATAATTTTTGACAAAGAAAAATGACAAATGAGACATTTAAAATGAGACGGAGGGAGTATGTCACCGTGACTTTTGATTACTAACAATGTTTTTTAGCATTTATGTGTAGTACAAATTATTTATCTTACATAATTTTCAGTATATTAGCCATCACCCAATTTGATGTCATGCTAAAGCTCCTTTTGAGGTTGGCTTCTCCGCACTGCTGCTAGACATTGACAATATGACGCATTTTATATTTAGTTACATTCACACATTTGCCGTATAATTTTATGATGATTATCATGCTGCTGAAGTTTCTGATAGTTTGCCTTGACAGGCTTTACTGCTCTTTCCATTTGTTGCTTAAGCCACTATCAACTTGTATATAAGTTTGTTCCAACATTTTCACACAGTATTATGAGCTTTATGTATGACTTGCTTAATTGTAATATTTTACAATGTCAATCACTATTGCACAACTTTTCTTTCATCCCTTGGGATACCATTTTTGGTTTTGCCATAATATTTTATTACATTTGTTGGATTTGTGATTTAAACTTCGCTTGCTTCAGGAATGCTTCGATCCTATTGTAGATGCAGCTAGTGGACGTGACCTTATTCCAGCAATGGTTTATGGGTTAGAAACTCCGTTTAAAGCATTTGTTTCATCTCATTTTTCTCTTCAAATTTAATTTAATTTTCTGTCTCAATTGATGTATCTCTCACATACAGAAAGAGTGTGCGGGGTCAGGAGTTTGGAGGAATGTATTGTGCAGTACTAATAGTCAAGTAAGAAGTGGTTTTCTGTCTGTAACTTTTATTATTTGATACTTACAGAACTGTTTACAGTTTGTTTCTTTGATATTAAAGTTCATCTGTGGTATCTGCGGGCATGCTTCGAATCTTCGGCACTGATGTTGCTGAACTTCCTTTAGTTGCAACAAGTAACAGTCACCATGGGAAGGTATGAGACATTACTGGTGGTCTTCCTCACTTGCATCATACACATTTCTCTATTTGATTGAAACTCTGCTCTGGTATTTTGATTGATTTGCTGTGTATTGTGGTCACTTGCGGCAATGACTTGGTATTGCATTAATTATAATTCTATTGGCTTGATCCAAACAGGGCTACTTCCAAACACTCTTCTCCTGCATTGAGAGGCTCTTGGCTTTCATGAAAGTAAAGAACCTTGTGCTACCAGCTGCAGAAGAAGCACAATCCATATGGACAGATAAATTTGGCCTTAGCAAGATGAAACCAGAACAGGTATAAAATCTGTTTTACTACTTTTATTTTGATATTTTTGCCAGTTTCAGTCTAGCAGTTTTTGAAGTTGGGCTTTAATTATGTTTCTGGGACTGATAATTTCACTATTTGAATTACTTATATCACAATACCCTCCCCGCCTCCGACTTGAAATATTTAGTTTTCCCTTGTCCTGCAGCTTACCAACTACAGAAAGAACTGCAGTCAGTTTGTGAACTTCCAAGGGACAAGTATGCTTCATAAAATGGTGCCTCCATGTCGAGTCATCAATAATCAACCTTGACACATTTTTATCCAGACAAAGAGTCATGAAAGGGAAAAGCCCCTAGATTACTTCCTCCTCTTTTCATTTCTGATGGTTGTGTATATATAGACTGTTGGCTACTTGAAGCCATTATTGGACCCGTTCCTGCCTATTGTTTAAACAGTTATGATGTCATGTTTTCTATATCAATTATATAGTTTAAGAAAACACAAGTTATATTGATTTTGGATCCGATACAGCACCACCCTCTTTTCAGCTGACCTT
The DNA here is from genome assembly GCA_037974295.1 of Cicer cuneatum. NCBI lineage: Eukaryota > Viridiplantae > Streptophyta > Magnoliopsida > Fabales > Fabaceae > Cicer > Cicer cuneatum. The sequence goes on along the minus strand of JBBPBO010001986.1, from coordinate 66,630,818 downwards.
ATAAAACTCGGATATGTAATTGACTCAGCTTGCGAATTGGGTCAATATTGAAGGGAATTGGGCAGAGACCGAAATAATTAGAATAAAATTTATACTGATTTAAAAAATTTCAAAAATTATTTCCCGTAAATATAGATCAGATTGTCTGACAGAGATCTATAACTCTTGTTTATTAAAAATTTGGCTTGATTTGATTTATTTAATAAAAAGGCTAGACTTAATTAAACTTTTTAAAATATTATTTATTTAAATTGGTCAATATATATGGATCGGTTTGTCCGACGTAATAGTAATAATAAAATCACAGATTTTTCATATTTTTATTATAATTCTTTATTTTCTCTCTTTGAAAAAATATTCTTTATATTTATGTAATAAAAGACCCTTTATTAGAAATTTGAACACTTAAAGATTGAAAAAATAAAAAAGAAATTGGAATCTTAATTTTTTTTGTTTCCACTTTGTGAGTCATGTGTATCTATTTTTCTCTCTCTAAATCTTTGTACTATAAATTCAAAGTGTGTGTTTTATTCTTTTATTTTGTTTATAATTATACTACATATACATCAAATGTGTTACCAAAATGTTATGGTTGTATGGGTCAATAGAATTCATGTTTTTTATTGGTCCATTATTTTTTTAGAAATAGATAAAGGTTATATTTAAAAGTTTTAACACTATGTTTTTTAATAGATTAGTACGTTAAGACTTTTCAAAACGTCATACCAAAGCTTAAAATACTATCTTTGGTATGTAATAGACTGACTCAGGCTTTAATTTTTTTTATGTAGGCCTGATTTATTTAAGCAAAGCTTGGTCCGACCTATTTCCACGTCTAAACATAACTATTACTTGAGTTGTAAATAGAGAAATGATAGTTTAACACAAATATTTGACATCAAATTTCGGCATTAACTTAAATGGCTAATATAATTCAAGTATATAATTAATTATATTCAGTCGATGATTAACGAATATAACAAAATATTACAACTTATTAAACATAATTTTAAATTCTACTAACTAATTTTTTTATAGTTTCAAATAAACGTATATCTATTAAACATCTAAATTGTTTTTAAATATACATTGTTTTCTAGTGTTCGAATGTATATGAATACTCATTAGTCCACATAGTTCAATCCAACTTCATCATGTAGCTTGTATTCACCACACAAACTTCTAAAGCCAAATATGCCTTTCTCCTTAGGAGTATAGATAATCACTCTTTTACTCTCTTAATTGACATCTAAAATTCTCAAATTATCTTTAAATTGGTGATAATTGCACTTTAAATAATTGTCTTTATTTTGAGATTTTAATGAAGCAGACAACAATTTAAAGACAACTATATTTGGGATATTGGCATATCAATTGAATCAACTATTATGCCACTACATAGAACTATTTTAAAAATCAAAGATAAAATAAATCTTAAAAATGATAAAGAAAAAAAAAAGGAAAAAAGTTAGTGAAAAATTAACAGTTAGAAAAATAAAGAACCAAAATTAACAGTTTGTGTTGGAAGAGCGGTGGATTCAATTCAAAGTTAGTGCAATAGAACTGCACACATGGTGCATTACAAGCTAAGACTCCAACTTCACTTCCTAATTAGAACCAAACATAAAAATAATAATATGTTAATCAACAAGTCCCACTCCCACCACCCCATAATGAATGACATAAAAAAAAACTTTCATTTTGTTATCTTAACCTTTTTCTAAATCTTTCTGCAGTTACTTAGCGTGTCCATCTTCCAACCTCTAATTAATTACACCATATCTGTCTTACCATCAAAATTCTTTCATTTTTCATTTGTTAAAAAAAGCATTTTTTTTTTCACCCCACGTACACTTCAAAATGTACTTTTAAAATAATACAATTTTTTTTACTCTTGAGAAGTATACTTTTGAACAAAAATGTAATTTTTTCGTCTATGAATATACTGCCAAACATAGTTTTTTTTATCTAAAACATCATGATTTTTCAGTAGTTGTTCATCCAGCTTCTCAAATTTGTTTATTTTTTGATTTTTTTTTACCGAATTATAGTTTACGATAGTATAAAATACACTAATACATTCTAATTTCTGATAATATATTTAAGAGTAGAGAAGGAAATAGGGAAGGTCGATAAATAATCACTTAATTTTTCATCGATCCATGATGCTTTTTATTTACAACAACCCATAATGCTTTTTTTATTTGTCAAAGTCCATTATGCTTTTAAAAGCATGCTTTTACTATAGAAGCCCATACCTTTCTTACCTCCTACTCCAATCATGCATCACTGCCATACACGCACCCTTTTCACATGCACATAATAAAAGCATTTCCTCGTTACTACATCACCCCCTCAACCCAAAATCTATTTCTTAGCCCAAAATACACAAAAATACTAACCAATTCATAAAACTCAAACATGAAATTCAACAGAACCCTCTTTTGGCTCTCTGGCTTTGTCATATTTCTCTTTTCCATCATTATGGTTCATTATACCACGCCACCTTCCAACTCCTCTAACACTTCCATTAATAATTCTCAAGGTAGTTTCAATTTTCAATTTGGCATATTAACCAAGATTATAAAGCTCAGTGGTGTTCAAGATTTTGTGTCTTGGCTAATAACAAGTATTGCCAGTAGGAGACATGATAATTGGAAGTGGCATAAGGAAAAATGTGACAAGGCCAAATGGGCTTCCAATATAATTTTAGATTATAATGCGTCTCTTGTTTTTACGGTTGACTTAAAGGGTTTTGCTAACTTCAGTAGTGTGCAAAAAGCAATTGACACTGTTCCTGAATCTAGCTCTGATACCACTATTATCTTAATCAATTCTGGTACATACAGGTCGATATTTGTTTTTTTTATCCCTTCTCAATATAAATAAAGTATATTATGTTTATTTTCCCCCTCTTTTTCATTTGTTAAATATTGAACTTAATTTTACCAAAAACAATGTTGAACTTAATTTGAAGAAACACCTGGCTAACTAGTGTTTTCACTTGAAATTAAATATATCGAGGTAAATGCATAATAATTATGAGTTTAATAACTACTCCCTCTATAACAAAATTATTTGAATAAATATATGTACTTTTTTACTTATATTTTATCACATATCACATATGAAATATACATTAAAAGTTGACTCATCTTTAATCATATTTGTCATCTTAACATAATAATAAAAACGTATTTTAAGAATTAATGTTATAATGTGATAAGTTGATAAAATGTGATTTCATTTCTGAATTTTTTTTGCACTATTAATGGAAATATATTAATTAAATTCTGTATAATAGTATACACTTACTCACTATTTCACTCCAAATAAATATTTTATGAATGTTTAGAGAGAAGGTAGTGGTCCAAGCCAACAAAACAAACTTAGTACTACAAGGTGAAGGGTATCTTAATACAATCATAGAATGGAATGACACTGCAAATTCTACTGGTGGGACTTCCTATAGCTACTCGTTTGGCGTCTTTGCTTCTAAGTTTACTGCTTACAACATTAGCTTTAAGGTGACCAATTTCATTAGCCACTTTTTCAATATTAATCCCTCGAATATCAAATATAAACAAATATATGTTAAAAAAAAAATTAATGTATTTAATCTAAAATTTGGATCAAGTAACTAAATATATCAACTTTTTTTAATTATATTTTTGTTTATATGTTAGATCCGAGGGAGTAAATAATTGTCGTGTTCTTAGTGTGTTGTAGATATATCTATCTATTAGTATATATTATATCTTCTATTTCATAATAATTTTCATTTTTACTCATTTTACATATAATTAAAAATGACTATAAATAAAAGAGACGATAATATTTTTACTAAATTATCTTTACTAACAATTTATGTGTTTGTTATAATCGGCAAGTGAAATATAATACATTGAGAATAATGTACAAATAATGTTAATTAAATAATACAATTAAAAAAAATAATTTTATATTGAAAACTGAAAATAAAATTCATTTTGAGACATATTGTGTGAGAAAAACAGAACAGTGCTCCTACAGCATCACCAGGAGAGGTTGGGGCACAGGCAGTGGCATTGAGAGTTAGCGGTGATCAAACTGCATTCTATGGATGTGGATTCTATGGTGCACAAGACACACTCAATGATGATTCTGGAAGACATTATTTTAAGGATTGTTTCATCCAAGGATCCATTGATTTCATATTTGGAAATGCAAGATCACTTTATGAGGTAATTCATTAAGATCAATCACCCCTTAATTTCTCTTTGAGGTATATATACCACATTGGCAAAAGATAACTTCTACTTTCAAGTAGTGTTGTCATCGTATATTATATGTTGTGTTGATCTACTGAAACAATTGTTAAGATAATTTTTTATCATTTAGCCACAATGCTTGTTAAGTTGTTTGTGACTCCTACAGGATTGTACCATAAAGTCAATAGCTAAACAAGATACGGTTGGGGTTGATGGGTCTATCACAGCTCAAGGTAGACAATCATTGAAGGAACAAACAGGTTTTTCATTTGTGAATTGCAACATTGTTGGAAGTGGAAAAGTTTGGCTTGGAAGAGCTTGGGGAACATTTGCCACAGTTGTTTTCTCAACAACAAACATGTCTGATGTTGTGGCTGCTGAGGGATGGAATGATTGGAGAGATCCATCTAGAGACCAGTTAGTAATGAATTAATTGATCTTATCTTATTATTTTTATGTTTTATATTAAGATATATGTTTAATTTGTGTTAAAAATACAGGAGTGTCTTCTTTGGGGAGTACCATTGTATAGGACCTGGAGCAAATTATACATCTAGAGTCTCTTATGCTAGGCAACTTAAGGATTATGAAGCAATATCATATATGAATGTATCATACATTGATGGGAATGATTGGCTTCTTAATTACACTATTTAGCTTAATTGTAATTAGTTTGTTTATTATAGTTAACATATATGATTTAGATGATCAATAAGAGTTGAATTTAACAGAAGATATTTGACTCTCAAAATATGGCAAACCATTGTTTAAATTTCAACTGAAAGAGGTATCTATTATTAATGTCAATAATGTATTGAACATGATCAATAATGTATTTGGCAACATATCTTTTGGGATTTTGTATAAGAATTTGCTATTTAGGATCACTAAATTTTAATCTTTGATTGTCTTACAAAATAGTCTATCTAATGCCAATATATAAATTTGACCACTTTGTTGCTAGACAAAGACAAGTTTCAAAAGTTGTAAGCAACATCAATCTCCTTTGTTGGAGTGTTGAAGAATATCTTGGATTAATAGATGGACATTAAAGTGAGAAGATCCTCCTTCTTCTACACTTTTATTAGCCATCTTTGCAAGCTCTTTAGCCCTTATTCTCCTCTCTTCACTTTCATAATTCCCTTCATCCATCAACTTCTCTATAACTCTCACAACATCTTCTTTCTTCACCAACACACCAACATTCTCTTCCTCTCCCCAATTTACAGGACTCACCACTCCAACCATCACTCCGACTTTCAATATTTCCACAACAAACCTTTCATTAAAAAACTGATCTCCGAATAATGGCCATGTAATCATTGGCACGCCACCACATATCGCTTCTAAAGTCGAGTTCCAACCACAATGTGTCAAAAATCCTCCAATTGAACAATGTGATAGTATCAATACTTGAGGAGCCCAACCTTTTATCAAAATCCCTTTTCCTTTAATCCTTTCCTCAAAACCCGATTTGTCGAACCACTTATTCAACTCTTCTGTTTGATTCCTTTCTCTAATAACCCAAATAAATGGTTTTTCACATGCTTCTAATCCCATACCAAGCTCTATGAATTGCAAAGCATTTAAATTACATATACTTCCAAAACATACATAAATAACAGAATTTGGCTTTTGCAAATCAAGCCACTTTAAACAATCAATTGAATTTGAATCCTTATTATTATTATTGTTTCCTCTCTTAGCCATATCTAAATTATTATTATTTCTAAGGGAAACAGGACCAACACACCAAACTTTATCATTCATACTTTTCTTATAATCACTTACATATTCTTGTTCCAATTCCTCAAAAGAATTCACAACAACACCGTAAGAACCCATTTCAGCTTCAACCATTTTACCAACAAATTCCTTCCAATTTCCATCATTGGATGATGGAATCTGTGCTTTTGTGATCTCAATTTTGTGAGGAATTTCAGGTATAAAAAAAGACTCAGAATCTTTTTCTATGTTTTCCATAACATTAGAAATTAACAAATTTTTGTGCCAAACAAGACAAAAACAACTAACCCCATAAAAAGAAATTCTTGGAATGTTGAATTTAGCAGCGATTTGAGAAGTGTAGGGAAAACTAACATCAGAGATAATGCAATTTGGTTTTGGTGTTAAATTTTCGAAAGCTTGTTGCGCTTGTTGTTGTAGAAGAGTATTTGAAACGGTGAAGAAAGTGTAAGCCATAGACATTGAAGGAAGCATGTCGAAATTCTCGCAACCTTGTGGAAAGTCAAGATTTTGAGATGGGAATTGGAGTTGAAGTAATCGGAGATTTTGAGAGAAAATGTGTGAGAAACGAGAAGCGTTGTGTGGGGTAGTGACAATGGTGACGATGATGTTTTTGTGTTGTGTTAATGTTTTTGCTATGTCTATCATTGGAAGCATGTGTCCTGGGGACATAAGTGGAAATAACACAAAGTGAACATCTTTATGTGCTTCTGACTCCATTTTCTTCAATTTTTCTGTAATCTACTTCTTTCTTTACTAATATATCATCTTACTTGTTTTTTTATTTATTGATTTATGTGAGTATATGGTGTAAGCGCTTACCTATGCATGATTGTGATATCCATTTCACTTGTTAGTGTTGGTGGTACAAGAGTTGAAATGTCAAAGTCTACCTTGTACAGTACACTTTTTTAGTGTCTGTATCTAACCAAACAGTTCTTAACATTTTCCAAATAAATCAATCTCCAAAGGCATGTTTGAGAAAACATGATTGTCTTTGCATGTATTATAGTAGTATCAACTAGCACATGAGATATAGTGATTTATATAATAGTGAAAGCACCAAATGATATGATTATGAGCTTGTTCTACAATTTGTTGGATAAACAATTTGCAATGGGAATCAGAAGATCCACCATCTTCAACAGCCTTATAAGCCATATCTTTAATCTCTCTAGCTCTGTTTCTTCTCTGTTCACCTTCTCCACCTTTTTCCATAAGCTTTCCAATAGCCTTCTTCACATCTTCTTTCTTCACGAAAACTCTCTCACTCTTTTGTGTCTCCATTGGATCAACAACAACTTCAACACCAATCCTCACACCAATCTTGAGCACTTGCACAATTACCTTCTCATTGAAGAATTGTTCAGCAAACATCGGCCAAGTTATCATCGGTACGCCAGCCGAAATCACTTCCAGTGTTGAATTCCAACCACAATGAGATAAAAATCCACCAGTTGAATGGTGTGATAGTATTTCAACCTGTGGGGCCCACCCTTTAATTATAACTCCTTTTCCCTTATTCCTCTCTTCAAAATTCTCATCTTCTAACCATTTTTCTAACTCAACAAAACAATCATTTTTTCCAATCACCCAAATGAATGGATTTTTTGATGCCTCCAATCCCAAAGCAAGTTCTTTTAGTTGTGAAGATGGAATGAGAGACAAACTACCAAAACAAACATAGATGACAGAACAAGCTTTGTTAGAAACAAGAAACTTTAGACATTTGGATTCGGAATCATCCATGAATCCTTTATCATCGTCTTTACCAAACTTGTCCAAGATTAACTTGTCATGCAAGGAAAGTGGTCCTATACACCAAACCTTTTTAGCAACTTTCTCATAACCTCTCACATAAATCTTCTCCAACTCCTCAAAAGTATTCACCAATATCCCTTGTGCCGAAAGTTCAGACTCTTTAAATTGATCAATAGCTTCTTTCCACACTTTTGAGTCCTGCTTCATTGCCTCTGGTAACTGTGCTTTTGTAAACTCAATTGTGTCGGGCAAATCTGGCACCACGAACGGTGTCGACATCGAGGCAACCCTTGCATGAACTTTGGAGAGGCTAATTTTATGCAAACACAAGAGTGTAAAGCAAGAAATTCCATGGAATACAACTCTTGGAATGTTGAATTTCAACGACATTTGAAGTCCAAGGAAGGCAAATATCAGAAACAATACAACTAGGTACTTTTTCCAGCTCTGAAAGCCATTTCTCAAGTGGTTCTTTGAGCATATTGCAAGCTGCAATAAACAAATGTCGGTATTTAGGAGAAGGAAGTGTGTCCAAATTTTCACACCCTTTTGGCAACCCTGCTTCGACACAAGGAAAAGGTAGCAATTGCAATTGGATTTTGAGGTTTGAGGCTTTTGCTTGATCAATGACCATGTTGAACCTTGATGCATTAAGGGGTGTAAGGACAATGGTGACAGTGACACCATTGGATGCAAACAATTTGGCCATCTCTGTGAATGGAATGAGATGGCTTTGAGACATAAATGGAACAAGAAGGAAGTGTTGTTGGTTAGTTTGGGAAGCCATATTAGGAATAAACTAATGTCAAGGGGGAGTGAATGACAAGAGTGAGACTTTTAATTCAATTCAAGGTAGAAAAATAATATTACAAGCATGATATTAGGGTGATGTATCAAATCTGAAAATAGCCTCCTCAAGAATGCCGAAATTCGATAAACGGTAAAAGAAAATGCCAAAAATAAAGGAATGGTGGGTGCCAATCTTTCTTTTCTCTAAAATCTTGGAGTTCTTCAAGCACACTCTAGTTCTTTCAACTTTCTTCGGGACAACAAATGCTAATAGTGTGCTCTCTAACATATTCTTCAAAGCATACAATCTGCATTAATTGAAATTTAAATAAAATCTTATTAAATTATATGGGTTCACATAAATTTGCTAGAGCTTATAAATTTCAATTAATTAAATAGTATATATATATATAAATATATATGTGTGTGTGTGTTATAAAAAGAATGGATTGCTATTATTTACTCATTTTTCTCTCAAAATATCTGTTGCATTTGACAATTTCAAACAAATTAAGAAAAAATATAAATGAAAGAAAGAGAACAATAATTTTATCAAATAACTCTTATTAATTATTAGTGTATTCTATTTATCATAAATGCATAAATGCAAAGTGGAGAATAATATTTGAGAGTGATGCTCATAACATTAATTAAATGGTATAACACACAATTAAAATTCCATTAGAAACTAAAAGTAACAGTCTTTTTTAGACAAATATTTTTTTTAAATGTGACAATTATTATATACAAGTCGGAGAAAATGTATCTTAGCTATTAAATGAAATATTGGCATGTGAACCAAGGTTGTTGGAACACTCAAAGATTGTGATAAGTTTGGATAAAATTACTAATATTGTTCAATTTATATTTCTTTTAAGTTTAAACTTTGAGATTTAACTAAATAAAGCTGTGAAGTATTTATTTGGTGTGCGAAGCAATGTATCAACATAAGTAACTATAAAGACTAAATTACGAGATAAATGAGATTCATTATAAGTAGACTTTCTCATAATTACTCGTGTAAAAAAGTATATTCACATATAATTTTCCAAGAACCAGCCTTTTATAAAAAGCTAATAAAACTCTAATATTGGTTAGCTTGGTAAAAGTCTCAAAGTAGTCTCACTTCCCTCGCATTGTGTGTGCTGTGTACTCGTTAGCAACTAACTGAGCATTAAACTTTTCTGAGCTGGTACTTAATTTTGTTCTCATAATATAAAAGCCAATATGAAGTAGACTTATGGTAAATCTACAATGGATCTGGTTTAGTTTTTCTCAAGAGCATCTACTTCAGCTTGTATAGTTTTATGCCAACAATGTAATTTTGTTTTGTTTTTATTTTGAATCGACATGCTTACATCCTCTAGTTTAAACTTTTGGCCCGGTAAAAATTTAGGATTGGAAAGGACATACATAATTCGTCTCAATAAATTTCTTGAACACCCTAAATGGATGTATTGAGAAATATCTAAGTGGCCTAAATAGATATTATTAAGATAAGACAATTGTCAGCTTTGGCAAGTCCACTTAGAAAACAAGTACCAAGTATCATGAGGGAAATAGCGGTTTGTTCAACTACCGCTACAATGCTATAGTGCTGATATAGTTATTACTTAACAACACTTTGGTATTAAATAACATTGCCGTCACAGAACAATACTTATTTGTTCAAATTCCGCTATGTTTTAGTATAGCATTGCTATAATTGCTATTTGACAACATTGATGCCAAGCGGCTTGGATCAAATTACATGTGCTCAATAGACTGGTGACTGGCATAACCAAAGGGAATTACATAACTGAACTAGATATTTTTGAATCCTAAGAAAATGATGACAAGGCATATAGCATTGTCTGGTTTCATTTACTGCATTTGTCTGTTATTGTATGATTTCATGTAATCGGGTTTTCATTTTCTTTCTCATATTCCTAATCTCATTGACTTTCCTATCACTGTACCTCGACCTTATTTAGCTATAAAATTTCTATGTGAATTAGTAATTGAATTCTCAAACCTTATGAAAACAATACTCTATTCATCACTGAACTATGTGCACAACCTGTACATGGTCAAAAGAAGTTTTCTGGTTTTGTTGCAAGTGATTATTCAATTCAGTATCAATAGTAGTAAAAAAAATTCTTGATTGGATAATATTCTTTGTAGTAGTTTGGTTGACTCTACTTTTTGTAGGGGGTGTCGCACATTCTTTCTCCATCTTCATTCTTTCCCCAGCCTCTTTCCTAATCTATACCTAATCCTATTTGGTCCGGTGCAAAATAATCTTAACATGATGAGCGATAAGTTTATAATGATTCCTTCATTCATCAACCTATTACCTATCTCATGCATAGCATTAATTGGAAAGGGCTTCAATTCCTATGCGCCCTTATGAAAGTGTGCAGTGCAGTCAAAGCCTCAAGATAATATATCATATATGATGCATGTGAGAATTTGCCTCACTTTTGATCTAAACTTGAGAAGTCACCAAAAAATTCAGAACTATGTTATCCAAGGATTTAATAGATGATATTTAAGCAGTATCAGAAAACAGGGTCACACTATTTTACTATAACAGTTAAAAAAGAGAAATTTACATGTTCTACCTATCCACAACAGTTGCTCTTCTGTGGGATGGGAATGGTTTCCCCTTCATCTGAACAGATTATGCTAACTTACTGTCAGTTGGTCCGCTTCTCATCCTGCATATAAGTTCAAATCAAGGTCCAAAACAACTCAAAGTCTATACTTGGATTCTTATAATGAAAATCATGTTGTGCATGAAGAAAGTAACAGAATAACGTGTTCAGTTAACTAATACTCCATAAAATATAGCACTAGATAAATCTAAAAGTCGTTAAAGACTAAACAGTCGTGTTATTCAGATTTGGGACACTGTATATGACACCATATACTTCTATCTAACTTACTTCGCATCCTATGTACACAGATTTCAAAAATATCCCACAAAACAAATAAACACAATATTTGATATTCCATTTTGATATTCAAACATAATTTTCGAGGACAAAAAAATTAGCATGCATTGTTTGTAAATTACCTAAATCTTGATTGTGGAATTTTAGATGGTGAGGTCCATCCTATTTCTATATCATTTTTTATTTTATTAAAATTAATTATTCATTAGATAAAGTTTACTTTATCACTATTGTTTTAAAAGATATGTTATCATTCACACATAAATAATTATCATTTAAAAAGGAAAAGAAAATACCACAAGCTTATCATGACCTACTGTCAATTTTAATTTTGCACAAGTTGAAAATCCCAGTATGATTAAAAGTAATCGAAGAAACAGAAAAAATAACAGTAATCAGCATCTGTGAATTGTATGCTCCCAAATGAGGACAGGGGAAGATGGAAATATTAGATACTTCTCCTTATTCTCCACTGTCATAGTTGAGAAAGCCTACTCCGTGTTGTTCGAGTTTTTACCACTTGAGTCAAGGAAAGGGGTACCAAATGCATCGGCTAATGCCTGCGGTTCATGATCATCAAGGATATATGTTAGAAAAGCAAAGTATATTCTCTCACTTTCTCTTTCTTTAACATAATATTCAAGAAGATGCTTCTTTAGGTGAACAATTCTACATTACATTAAATAAGATCACAATTTTGGACAATTAAAATGTGGATCTGACTAATTAAAAGCATTATTCTACCTATGTGGCACAATATTGTCAAATAGCCGCTACAGCATAGCGAAAATTGATCTAATCACTATTGTTCCACAATACGCTATTTAGTACAAAATGTTGTTAAATAGCCGCTATTGTGGTGCTATAGTTCTATAGCATAACAGAATTTGAACAAATCGCTGTTTTCTGTGATCCACAAATGACAATACTGATGCGACATGTTCAACAAAGACATTAACCATACACATGTTCAAAATATTTTTAGTAACTAACTTTTTTTAAAGAAACTGAATACCAAGATATAGGAAATTTAATCAAGATGGTCAAATACTAGGATACTAGGGCTGGTAATAATATCTGGCTGACAAGCCCAATCCTTAACCATATCTTGACCCACTTTAAAGCAACTGGTTTTTGGCAATAAAGACTTTAACCGGCCCATTCTTTTAGGTTTGGTCCATAGTTTATAACCAGCTATCACATTCTCAGTTGCTCACTTCACATCTTCCTTCAAACTTCGAGGCTCAAAAGGTAAAGAAACCTTACTCCCAAATCGGCTAACCCTAGTCCCTAGATTCGCAATTCAATTTCTGTTCGTTCGTGATCGCTTGGTTGTGATTCACTATTTGTGATTTCATTTTTGTTCTATTTCTGTTTGATTTCACTTTTGGAATTTTATTTCTTCGGTTTCACTTATGGGATTTTTTTGTTCTATTTCTGTTTGATTTCCCTTTTGGTATTTTGTTTGTTCGATTTCACTTTTGGTATTTTGTTTGTTCAATTTCAATTTTGGTATTTTGTTTGTTCAATTTCACATTGGCTATTTTGTCTGTTCGATTTCGCTTATGGTATTTCATTTTTGTTCGATCGTGATTCTGATCTACTCATATCCTTGCTTATTTTTTTTGTATTGCAGGAGAGAGAAATGGTTTCAACTGATTTGGTTGAGAAACGGAGAAAGCAATGCTACAAGAGAAGACTGGCAGGGTTTTTGAAGGAGATGGAGGAGCTGACCATCCTGTGTGGTATTGAGGCGTGCGCAATTATCCAAGGCCCAGATGATACCGAACCTATAATGTGGCCATCTCCTGAGGTAACTGAACAAATACTGGAAAGGCTTCTAGCACATGAAGAGGTTAAAAATGCTCGTCTGTTGGAGGAGACAAAAAGATTGGAAGATGAACTTTCTGCGCTGAATGAAAAAAATAAGTCAATTTCGATGGATCAAATCAATGATGATTGTAAGCCTTTATCTTTATCTGAATTTCAAGAGCTAAACCGTTTACTTTGTATTGGAAAGGAAAGGCTGGAAGCTGCTCTTCAGAAGAAAATTGGCCGATCTGAAAAGATGTTGCCTCAAGATCCTCCTCCACCACCGATGACTTCTCCTTTACAGAATGGGATAGAGTCTGGGGCTAACGTAGATGGAAAAGTTTCGGATGGACGCTTATTCTTAAGTCTATTGAAGCGATTTGATCGGATGTGTAAAGGTTCCAATAACAATACAGGTACTAGTAGCAGCACCGTGTTTACTCAAGGCAACATGGGAGGTCTCAACAGTACAACTGATTCAGGGGTGTTTCGTCTGATTGGTGAAAACGACTCAGGCGCTGTGTCGCTTCCTCCAGAAAGTCTTGGAGGTCCCAGTGGTGAAATCGATGACTCGGGAGCATCTGCTCAAGGAAATGTTGGTAGCAGCGGCGAAGGAGGTAACATTTAAGTGCCTATCGCACTTTCCTTGAAGTGATTGGTGAATTTTATCAGAACATGGTTTGAATAAATTGGTTTGATGAGTATTTTTTAAGACTTATTTCTTGGTTTTATGTTAGACATTTGCATGCTTTTATTTTCTCAGTAACTATGAGTTTGAATAATATCTGGTTGTGATTGAATATTTTGTTGAAGTGATTAAGGAAGATTGTGAAGTTAATTTTGGTTGGTTTTGGATTGAGTGTGGGTTTTATTGGCATTATATATATATATATATATATACACATACATATCCTTGTGTGCAGTGAGTAATGTATATTCAACACAACAAGTTTGAATGGTTTGGGTTGAATATACATTGCTGAACTATATAGATACAAAATTAATAATATAGTATGTGTTTGTTGTATGAATGAAAGAATGAATGAATGAATGAATGAATGAGAGAGGAGAAAGTAGAATGAATATAAATAGATGATGATGAGGGAAACCTAATCAAACCCTAATTTGTATAAATCAAATTAAGCAGTGTTATGTTGTGGGGAGAAAGGAATGAAGAGAAGGAAAAAACAAACCTGGGAATTTAGAATTTAGAATTTATGTGTGAGACTTCAACACAACAAATTCCAAAGAGATTGCTTAGTGGCCTCTCTCCTCCGCAGGCGGCACCCTTCCTCTCTCAATCATTTCATTCTCTCTCTTCAATTTCTCATCATATTTTTTCTCTCTCCTCTCACACTCACACTCACTTTTGTTTGCTTCATACTTCATAATGAGATGATCAAAAACTAGTTGAAGCAACTCTCTTTCCTTTAGATCCCCTACTCACCGATAGATCTATCTACATCTAACGGTTGTCAGAGTTTTGTATCATCTACTTACTTGCCGTGCAGAATTCAACTCCTATTTGTTTTATTTTTATTTGATTTCGTATTTCATTCAAGTGTTTCTTACGACTGTAGGAATTAAATTCATTCGTGGCATTACATCAACAACCAAACAATTTATCATATTATTTCTCATAAAGTCTGCACCAAACTTTTTTTTTATATTGATAAGTACGTGTATAATCACGATCTCATGTTTCTTATAAGATTGAGAAACAAATAATCCCTAGGTATTTAAATTTTTAAGAAGGAGATAACTTCTCATGTTATGATTTAGTTTCAAGTGAAAGAGTAGAAAAGTGAATTTTCATCAGATTTTATATCCATTTAGAAAAAAATTATAACTATTATTATATCCCTATAAAACAATTTATTCTGGATATTACATTGTATATAAAACAATTTTTAAAAAATATTCGAGAATAAGATTCACATCATTATATTCCTATAAAAATTATATTAAAATATTATTTTTTATTTATTTATCTTTCGTAAATTTCTTTTTTAAGAAGATAATTCTAGTTGAAAACATGTCAAATAGTATATATAAATAACTCTTTCAATATAAATTTAAATTTACTGCACTATAAAAATCTCTATTATATTTTCGTGACTTCAAACAAACAACTTTTATAATCTAAGACAGGTTCTTAAAATAAATAGCATAAACAATTACATTGTCATCACTGATTTGGTTTCAATTGCACTTTAGCTTTGTTCTCTACATACTGCATTATATCTTCAATTAGTAGAGTCATGTTGCGGTAAGAAGAACCACCTTCTTCTAATGCTTTTCTTGCCATGTCACCATATTTTCTAGCTCTTTCCCTAATCTTTTCATTTTCTTCGCCCTCCCCCATCACCTTCTCTATAGCATCTCTAACATTTTCCTTCTTAACCACAACACAATAATTTTCTTCCTCTCCTAAGTGCACAACACTTTCAGCTCCCACACTCACACCATTCTTCACAATTTGCACCACAACTTTCTCATTATAAAATTGCTCAGCAAACAAAGGAAAAGTTACTAAAGGCACCCCACCACAAATCCCTTCCAACGTTGAATTCCAACCACAATGCGTCAAAAAGACTCCTATTGCTTTGTGTGACAATATCAACACTTGTGGGGCCCAACCCTTTATCAAAAAACCTCTCCCTTTTACCCTTTCCTCAAACCTTTCTTCATATAACCATTTCTCAATTTCATCTTTTCCATATGCACCCCTCAAAACCCAAATAAATGGTCTTTTTGTTGCTTCCAATCCTAAACCAACCTCTTTCAATTGTTGAGGTGTTGCACGGTTTAAACTACCAAGACAAACATAAATTACAGAATTTGAAGGCCATAAATCAAGCCACTTAACAATTTCATATTCACTTTCATAATTTGAATGAGTTCTCTTCCCTCTTTCAGCTTTATCCAACTCATCATTGTTACATAATGAAACAGGACCAACACACCAAACTTTATAACCACTCACTCTTTGATACTCTTTAACATAATTTTGTTCCAATTCTTCAAAACTATTTACCACTACACCATATGAACATTTTTCATCTATTTCCCTTATTCTCTCGCGAAAATCATTCAACTTTTTGTTTCTTCCTGGATTAAATAATCCAGGAAGCTGACATTTTTGCAATTCAATTCTATCTGGCATTCCAGGAACAACAAATTTTCCTTCATTAGGAATATTTTTATTGAAATTATGTAAATTATGATTGCACAATAGATGAAAACAATTAGTCCCGTCAAATATAATTCGCGGAACATTAAACTTTTTTGCTATATCAGCTACACATGAAATGTGTTTATCTGAAATTATACAACTTAGAATTGGACTTAGGTTTTCAAAAATATTTTCTAGTGGTTGATGCAACTTACATAAAGCAATATAAAAATTGGACATTAAATCCATTGAAGGTAAAGTGTCAACACTTTCACACCCTTCTGGGATTCCAGATTCTTCATTGGGGAATTTAATGTTGAGAATTTGAATTTGAGATCCTAATTGAATTTCTCTATTTATGCTTGATTGGAATTGAATGGAATTGAGGGGTGTGGTGATTATTGTAACCTTAACTTTGCGTCTTGCTAATAATTTTGCCATGTCTACCATTGGAAGGAGATGGCCAGGGGCCATTAAAGGGATGAATATGAAGTGGAGATTGTGGTACCATTTTGTTGTTGTGTCCATTGTGTTACTTTTTTTGTGTTATTTTGGCATGGAATGGTGGGAATAAATAAGGACATTGTTGCACTTTGGCATGAATTGGGAATTTAATATGAATAATGAATGTCAATCTTCAAAAATTGTATTTGTCTTTTCATTACTTTTTCTATAGATAAGGCAGCATGGCGGTCTTTTCATTACTTTTTCATATACTCTAATAATTTAGAGTTTCTTTAAAAAGTGAATTTGACTAAAATGTAAATAAATTTGAGAAAAAATGTTTTAGTTAAAATTTAAAACCTAAACGATTAGTCAACTAAGAGTTATGGTATTTATTAAAAAATAATATATATACACGTCAAGTAGTTTAATATAGTAACTTATAAATTTTTTTATGAAAGTGTAATTTTTTTGTCGAAATTATATTTTATCAAATGGGTTTTTCTCATTTTTAAACTACTCATGCTTTTAGAAGTGTATTTTAAAATGTTATAATTTATTTAATAGTATATTTTTAAAAAGCATAAATTTTATGTTTTTTTAAATTGTTGCTAGTATTATTGCATATAATACAGCTGATGAGTCTCTTGTGATTCAAAAACAAACTATTATATCGTCCATATTTATCCAATATTTTGTAAAAAAAAAAACTTTTTATCCAATATCTGACTAGGGAATAATTAAGTTCACCTTTGCTTTATGCAAATGCATGTCGTGCACGTTTCTTTAGATGGCTACATGATCCTCATCTTCTCTCAGCTGAGACTAATGTTATAAATCACTTTGAATCACTGCAATCAAATCAGACTGATGTTGCCTTGTGAGAGGAATATTTTGCTGGATAGTCTCAGCATTTGAGCTTTGGTTATATATATCTATACAGTAATTTTACTGGAAAAAAAATGTGCACATAAATAAATATAATACTGTATTTTATATAAAATACAATATGAGTCACATTTTAATTTTTATAAAATATTATAATATTATATTTGTGTTTTACTTTATTTTCAATAACATTATTTATACATATAAATTATAATTTATTTATTTATAATAAAGGCAATAGTATTTTTGGTGCAGCATATTTTACTTTTAAACATATATAGTCTATTATTTTATTTCTATTATTATTTTATTATGTATGCCAAACAATAATTGTACGATGGTTTTCTTTTATTTCTTCACGGTTCGTAGAATAATTTTTTTTATTAAAATATTATTCAGTCATTTAAACTAGAATAACTTATCGATAACACATATATAAATTTATTGAAAATTAAAAAAGATAAATATGTAAATAAATTCACAAGATTTAGATTGACAATATAACACATCGAATTACCTATAAATTTGATTGAACTAAAATAATTAGGATACATATGCTTTAATGTTGAGAACTTTAAAATTGATTGAATATGTACATAGTAGATCAAAATTAATCTATCAATTTAAATATAATGAACGCCGTAACGAGAAAAAAAATCAACCGTCGTATTTAATCATCGAATAATCGAAAAATACGAAGAGGAAATATGTTTATGTAAATACCACTAATTTTGATAAAAAAAATAATTAGAAAAACAATTTCATACCGAAAATTTGTCTTAAATTACCGCTTTTCTCTGTTTGAGAAGAAGAGAGACCTAGATTATAAGTAGATTATCGATTTTTAAGTAGAAAATAATTATAATATAAAAAGATATATATCAGTGTATATGTTTAATTTTTAAGTGGAGAATAATTATAATATAAAAAGATATATATGAGTGTATAATTAAGTTTAATTTTTTAATTATGTTGAGTAAAATTTATTTATTTTATTAAAAATTTAAATTACATAAAAATAATTATTCGTAATTAACATATATTAAGATAATAAAAAAGCGAACGGACAAAAACGGAGCCACTTTACATGCTGGTTAATAAATAATGTAGGAATAGCCGTGTAGGTATCTTAATTCATTTTTATTGTAGTTAAGTACTGTCTCAGTTTTGTAGAAATAGAAATACATTTCTCCGTAATAAAATATAAAAATAATATATTTACCTGTACCAAATTTTGATTATATATATATATATATATATATATATAATTTTTTACTTAAATTTTGTTATAGAAGAAATATGCGTGTTGTTTAATTTGCATTGAACAATTTATAAATGGTAAGAGAAATTAATTAAAATATCTGAGTTGCATAAAAAAATTTAATGGGATGATGAATCGATGATTAGAAAAAAATTAATGGGATGCTGATTGTAACACCCCGAGTTTAAAACACAGCGAGAGTGTATTTTTTTTTAAAAACGAATATATAAATAAAAGGGTTTTCAGAATTACGTTTCAAGGAAATTAAAATCAATTCAAATTAAATATTATTTGACTTCGTAATCAAAAATAGTAAGGAAATTAGAACAACAACATCGCTATTAAATCGAATGAGATATTTGGGAGAAATTGATCTTTATAATATGCTAAAATAAAGATACATCAAACTGGATTCTCAATCCACCAAAATATTCATCAGAGTGCGGAAAAGTTTTACAATAATTCCCAAAATAAATATTTACAACCACTGAGCTCAAAATCCTATACATAAGTCTACTTTGATCATACACTAAGCTATAGTAGCTCGGTTTCCACCGTATCATCCACAAGTCTTATCTTCACCCAACTGCCCATCCCTTTGCGTAGCCCACAAAGTAATAATCAAGGGAAATTAACGACGTTCCCTTCGTTAGTGTGACCATCAGGGGTACGGGTTTGAATCTCATCTCCGAAATTAACAATTACCACATAGCATTTATATCAGCAATCACAAACATATTCATGGCATATCATATAACAATGATGATAAATAAGGATGCTCAATTTTGAAATAAATGACATTCGTACTTTTCAAAACAGCAACCAAATAAATATGAAAATTATGTTGTAAGCACAAACATCAAATCAACACTCACACCAATTCATAAAAAATTCCAGAATCTATAAAGTACTTACACACACAATTTTCAAACATCACATACCCAAAACGTGACTCACCGGTTAATCACCCAATGCAATATGTATATGCTCATATATACAATTTTCTTGGAATTACCAAGGTGCAGTCGCTCAACAGACCAGCACAGTTTAACGGCCCTCAAGAACAGGGTGCAATCGCTCAACAGATCAGCACCAGTGCAGACGCTCAACAGTCCAACACTCGTGCAGTCGCTCAACAGACCAGCACGTTTGACATAAACCAAGGTACAATCGCTCAACAGATCAGTACCTAGTGCAGTCGCTCAACAGACCAGCACTCGTGCAATCGCTCAACAGATCAGCACGTGGCTGCGCATTTTAGGGTACAGACGCTCAACAGTCCAGTACCAGTGCAGTCGCTCAACAGACCAACACTTATATACCAAGGTACAATCGCTCAACAGATCAGTACCTAGTGCAGACGCTCAACAGTCCAGCACTTGTGCAATCGCTCAACAGATCAGCACGTGGTTGCGCATTACTCTGTGGCCCATCGCGGGTACCACTTTACTATGCAATGCATGAATATGCAATGTTTCACTTCTCTGGAAACAGTATGCAAAATCAGGAAATTCATGCCTTTCAATCATATTTAAAATAACTTAGCACAGTCAAAATTATCATCATCACAAACATGACCAAACAGCCAAGTAATCATCAACATTTGAAATGTTTTCCCAACCTCTTGAAAATTTCAAACACAGTGTTAAAAACTGAATTTTTTGGAATTTACGAATATGTATTCGAATACAGAGGCCAAAAACAGAACCAGAATGATCAGCCTCAGAACATCAGAAACCGAACCAGAATGAGGATCATCAGAAGCAAAACAGAATGATTCACACCAGAATCATCAGAAGCAGAAACAACAGAATGATTCATACCTGAATCATCAGAAGCAGAAACAACAACATGATTCATACCAGAATCATCAGAAACAACACAGATTCGAATACATAAGCCAAAAACAGAACCAGAATGATCAGCCTCAGAACATCAGAAACCGAACCAGAATGAGGATCATCAGAAGCAAAACAGAATGATTCACACCAGAATCATCAGAAGCAGAAACAACAGAATGATTCATACCAGAATCATCAGAAGCAGAAACAACAGCATGATTCATACCAGAATCATCAGAAACAACACAGAATGATGTGGGAACCAAGTTGGTTCTAAATAATCTGGATTTTGATGTGTACAAATACACTTGATGGAATCTTATTTTGAACTTGAATTACTACAGTAAAAACCATCAGAAGATGAATGTATCAGAGGATACATTATGAATTTACAGAAGATGCATTTCTGGAATTATCAAAAGATAAACCATAATGTCCATAACTTTGGAGGCTTATATCAAACAGAAACAAAATCAGAAGAACATCTGGAAAACACTAGAGGGAAGCCTGCCATAATATGAATTGCTCCAAACAAGAATGATTCAAATATCAGAAGCAATCAAGAAGTTATACAGATCATAACATAGCCTGGCAGTGTAATTTCAACACAGTCCAGACTTGTCCAGAAGTGACCAGAAGATATCTTTGATGGACTATATCAGAGGGAATAAATATCAAAAGATTCTTTGGACCATACTAATGTGAAGCCTACCATGTGTAGAGTTGTTCCAGGCCATAAGTTGTCAAAAGCAAGAAGTAATCCAGGAGATAATTTGACCAGAACATGGCATGACAGTCGAATTTTGAATAACCCAGACTTCGCCCAGACTTCATCCAGAATTGATAAGAAGAAACACAGAATGATTCATGCCAGAATCACCAGAAGCAGAAAACATGATGATTATCAGAATCATCAGAAGCAGAAAACATGATGATTATCAGAATCATCAGAAGCATGAAACATGATGATTATCAGAATCATCAGAAGCAGGAAACATGATGATTATCAGAATCATCAGAAGCAAAACAGAATCAAAATCAGAAAACAGAACCAGAATCACAATGATTAATACCAGAATCAGAAAACAGAACCAGAATCAGAATGATTAACATCAGAATCAGAAAACAGAAATCCTTCCTCTGTATTCGACTACAGGGGCTCGTAGTCGAATACAAGTTTGAAAACTTGAGTAAAACAGAAGTTTGACAGGTTGTATTCGAATACACCTTCGAAAACAGTAAAATTTTCCTAAGACTTCAACACATTTCAAACTGTTTTCTTTTGAAAAACCAACCTAACACCAGAATCATAATTACCCCTCTTTAGAAACCTCAAAACTCAGAACATTTTCATTAAACAACAACAACAGATTTTTTAGAAATAACACTTTCACCATTTTAAATCCCTTTTCTTTTGAAACCATCATCAACACCAGATTGTTTAACAAAACACATCAAAAACACAAAATCACTAAAACCAGAAAGTCAACCACAAAACAGTCTCACACAAACTAACTCAAGCATTTGGATCATCTCCAATACAACACCAACAAAGTCATCATTCAAACACAACAGAATGATTTCTTACTCAACACAACAAACAATACATCATCAACAAAGCAACACAATAAGTTCCTTCACTGAAAACAGCAGGAACATCAAAACAGTTTGATTTCCAAAACATAACACAATGTTTTTCACAACATAACCCAATAATCATTCATCACACATGCATTTACAACCCTAAATGCAAATCTAGAAAGTTGGAAGGTGCCCTTACCTTAGTTACGTTCCCTTAACTCGTACGCTTCTGCGACAAAAGTCGACGATACTCCCGTTTCGCGTTCGCCGCTACGAAAGTTAGTTCTTTAGCTCCGTAACGATCAGAGGAATGACTTTGGTACTCGAAACTTTCTGATTCGACACTCAGATTTTCAAGAAAATGGCTTTTGAGTAAACTGTTTTTCTTCACCAACACTCAGAAATATCAAAAGAAGAAGAAAATACTAAAGCAGAAACTGGCGCGTAGAGGAAAGAAGAAAAAGCTTTTCACTTAAATATCTTCATAAATGCAAACTGACACAGTCAGAGGAGAGAAGAATTTGTTTCTTTCTTAATAAATATCTACGCCACCTCACCCAACACTTGTATTAAAATATCTTTTGATCCTCCAGCACTTAACCCGTTTCATCGAAATTAGCAGAGAATATCTGAATTAACGGCCCGATAATTTAATTACTCGAAATTAAATTAATTCATCCATTATCCAATAATTTTAATTCCACCTCCAAAACAAATACATATATATATATATATATATATATATATTTACACAAAACATATATATATATATTGAATATTTTACAAATATTCTCAAAATACACTTAAAATTAAATCTGAATTTAATTTTAAATTTAAAGGTCTTACATTACTACCCCCCTTAAATTAGTTTCGTCCTCGAAACTACATGTCGTTAAACAAATGAGGATGTTGTTCCCTCATCTTACTCTATAGTTCCCAAGTCGCGTCTCCAGTAGTCGGATTCCAAATCACTTTGACTAGTGGGACTTCCTTGTTTCTCAACTGTTTAATCTTCCTGTCCTCAATTCTTATAGGGAATACTTCAAATGACATGTTATCCTTCAGCTGAATTGTGTCTTGTTCGATCACATGTGACGGATCTGAAATGCATTTCCTTAACTGCGACAGGTGAAATACGTCATGAATATTGGACAACATTGGAGGTAAAGCAATCCGATAAGCCAATGGTCCAATACGTGCAGTAATCTGGTATGGTCTAATAAATTTAGGAGTCAATTTTCTGGATTTAATAGCCCTGCCCACTCCAATTGTAGGCATGACTCTTAGAAATACATGATCGCCTTGCTGGAATTCCAAAGGTCTACGACGCTTGTCCGCATAACTCTTTTGACGATCCTGTGAAATCTTCATTTTCTCTTGTATCCTCTTGACTTTTTCTGTAGTTTGTTCCACCATCTCAAGTCCAACAATCATACTTTCTCTGTCTTTATACCAACATAAAGGCGTTTGACACTTGCGTCCATACAATGCTTCATAGGGTGCCATTCCAATGCTCGCGTGAAAACTGTTGTTGTAGGTGAACTCAATCAATGGCAGTACATCATCCCAACTTCCTCTGTCATCCAATACGCATGCTCTTAATAGATCTTCTAAGGACTAATTTGTCCTCTCGGTTTGTCCATCTGTTTGTGGATGGTAAGCTGAACTCAATTTCAGTTTTGTTCCCAATGCTTCATGCAACGCTCCCCAAAAGTGAGATGTGAACTTTGGATCACGGTCTGATACAATACTCGATGGAACGCCGTGCAATCTCACAATCTCAGCGATGTAGATTTCTGTCAGCTTATCTACCTTATAATTGGTCTTTACCGGCAAGAAATGTGCAGATTTTGTCAAACGATCCACAATTACCCAAATTGAATCATTCTTTCTTCTTGTCTTGGGTAATCCAGTTATAAAATCCATGGAAATGCTATCCCACTTCCATTCTGGTATGTCCAAAGGTTGCAGCATTCCAGCAGGTCGTTGATGTTCCACTTTCGCTTTTTGACAAGTCAAACAAGCTGATACGTATTCTGCCACATCCCTCTTCATTCCTGGCCACCAGAAATTCTACCTTAAGTCCTGGTACATCTTGGTCGCTCCAGGATGAATACTTAACTTACTCTTATGAGCCTCTTCCAAAATTGCTCTTCTCATTTTTGCAGCTTCCGGTACACAAACCCTTCCGTTACATCTCAGAATATCATCTATTCCGATGCTGAATTCAGTGGTCTGTCCTTGCGCTATCAGATTCCTCTTTTCTTGGATCAATGCGTCATCTTGCAAGTTTGCAATCTCCTCCAGTAATCCACTCGAAATTGTTATCATTCCACACTTTATCATTCCTGGTGCAAACTCTACGTCCAAGTGTAGATCTCTAAATGCTTCCCACAACTCTTGTTGTCTGGCCATTAACATTGAAGATACTGACACACTTTTTCTGCTCAATGCATCAGCCACTACATTGGCTTTTCCAGGGTGATATTGTAATGAAAAATCAAAATCTTTGAGAGTCTCCATCCATCTCCTCTGACGCATGTTCAATTCTTTCTGATCAAACAGATACTTCAAACTTTTATGGTCACTGAATACCGTGAACGTGCATCCATAAAGGTAGTGTCTCCAGACCTTTAATGCAAACACTACAGCAGCAAGCTCTAAATCATGAGTCGGATAGTTCCGTTCGTGAGCTTTCAATTGCCTTGAGGCGTAGGCGACAGCTTTCTGGTGTTGCATCAAAACACAGCCCAGACCCTGGTGAGATGCATCACAATAAACCTCATATGGTTCCTCTGGTTGTGGCAAAACCAATACTGGTGAGGTTGTCAACTTTTCCTTAAGCAACTGAAAATTCTCTTCACACTTCTCTGTCCATGCAAACGGCTGATTCTTCCTGGTGAGTTGTGTCAAAGGAGCTACAATCTTAGCAAATCCTTCAATAAATCTCATGTAGTATCCTGCCAGTCCGACGAGACTTCTTATATCAGTGATGGTCTGAGGTTGTTTCCAAGCAAGAATTGTCTCAATCTTTGCCGGATCTACAGCAATTCCTCCCTTTGTTATTACATGTCCCAAGAAGTTCACTTTCTTTAGCCAAAATTCGCACTTCGACAGATTGGCATACAATTGCTTTTCTCGTAAAACTTCAAGAACTTGACGCAAATGCTCTCCATGTTCTTCTTCATCCTTAGAATAAATCAGAATATCGTCGATGAATACCACCACGAACTTATCCAGAAACGGGCTGAATATCCTATTCATATAATCCATAAATATTGCTGGTGCATTCGTAACTCCAAAAGGCATAACAAGATATTCATAGTGTCCGTAACGAGTCCTGAAAGCGGTCTTTTGAATATCTCCTTCTCTTACTCGAATCTGATGATATCCTGACTTCAAATCGATCTTTGAAAACACCGCTGCTCCCCTCAATTGGTCCATCAAATAATCGATGCGTGGTAAAGGATAACGATTCTTAATGGTTACCTTGTTAAGTTGCCTGTAATCCACACATAAGCGTGAACTTCCATCCTTTTTCTTAACTAACAACACCGGAGCTCCCCACGGTGACACACTTGGCCTGATAAATCCTTTCTCCAACAGACCTTCAATTTGATCCTTAAGCTCGTTTAATTCCAATGGCGACATTCTATACGGCGCAATTGAAATGGGTCCAGTTCCTGGGTGCAAATCAATGAAGAACTCCACTTCTCTTACTGGGGGTAATCCTAGAATTTCTGTTGGAAATACGTCCGGATACTCTTTGACTAACACTACATCTTCTATGCTCACATCCATCTTGGTCTCCACGTTAGCCAATGATAAAAATTCTTGAGTTCCTTCTCTCAGTGATACTCCGAGCTTGTTAGCAAACAAATACCAAACGACTCCAGGTTCGGGAAAAGAACTAATTTGCGGGCACAATCCAAGACTACATAATTATAAGACATCCAATCCATGCCGAGAATTATCTCGAGTGATTGTAGGGGTAGACATATTAAATTAACCAAGAAATCTCTATCTTGAATTGTTACAGGACAACGTAAACATGCAGAATTTACGGCCAAAGTCTGAGCAGGTGTGGAAACAATCAAATCAAAAGGTAAAGCAGACATAGATAGCTTCAAACGACTCACACAATCCATAGCAATGAAAGAATGAGTTGCTCCCGAATCAAAAAGTGCAGTTAATGTGTTACCTGCAATCTGGCAGTCTTGCTGGATTAAATTAGGAGTTTGACTTCCAGCAGCAGCACCCATGTGGTAGACGCGTCCCCTAGCAATAGGACGAGTGGCCCTAGCTGTATTCACTGTTGGTTCCACCTTCGGAGCCCGACAAGCCCTTGCAACGTGTCCTGGCTTTTGACAATTGAAACATACAAGACCCCTTGTGGTACAAGCTGTAGCAATATGCCCTTCCTTCCCACATCGAAAGCACCGGAGTCCTTGTCCCAGTTGTCTTCCAAAGTTCTGATTTCCTGGCCGATTCTGGCCTCTACTGCTGTTCTGGGGTCTGTTATACGGTTTAAACACTTGTTTTCCTTTGCTGTTTGGATGGTTCATTCGGCTGGGTCCTCCTGAATTAAAGTTCCCTCATCGGTTGGCCCTCCTATTTTTCATGTCCTCAACCTCTCTACACTTCTCCACTAGAACTTGGAAACGTTGAATTCCCAAGCGTAAAACGGAGTCTTGAATTTCATATTTCAGTCCGTTTTGAAAACGATGGCACATAAATGGTTCATCAACTTCTTCCCGGAAGAATCTGAAATGTCTGGACAGCGATTCAAATTTAGCCGCGTATTCTCCCACTGTCATATTACCCTGGTGCAATTTCAGGAAATTGTCACCCAATTTGGTCGTAGTGCTCATTGGGAAGTACTTGTCCAAAAACTTCTTCTTGAACGAATCCCAGTTTACCTCCTCATGAGCTGCCCCCATCAGTAGCCTTGTACTCCTCCACCAATACTCTGTATCCCCTAGCAGCAGATATGTAGCATAATTGACTTTTACTGCTGCCTGGCAGTTAATCATTTCAAAGATTTTCTCCATTTCTTGAATCCATTGGTCCGCTCTTTCTGGACCCTTATCACCTTTGAACTTTGGAGGATTATGACGACGAAAATCCTCTAGTCCTCTTGACTCAGTAGCACGGATTTCTCTTTCTCTTTTCTCTAAGTCACGCTGAGTCTTCGCAGCCGTCTGTGCAGCAACAGACGCAACCTTATTATTCATTGCTTCAGCCATCCTATCTTCCCGGCTGTCATTGGTTCTTACGGTGTCGTCTCTCCTTGGAGACATGGTTCCACTACAAAACCATCATCAAGTAGAAATCTCACACCGTTTAGAATAATTCCAAAATATAGCTCAACAACATCATTATTTCAGCACACCACAACTATACAAGACTTAACACTCTAACTACTTGCTCCTATGTATGATCAGATAACGACTTAAAACCAACAATTAAATCAGAGCTTTAACCCAAAACTTTAACCAAATGCTCTGATACCACTCAATGTAACACCCCGAGTTTAAAACACAGCGAGAGTGTATTTTTTTAAAAAAACGAATACATAAATAAAAGGGTTTTCAGAATTACGTTTCAAGGAAATTAAAATCAATTCAAATTAAATATCATTCGACTTCGTAATCAAAAATAGTAAGGTAATTAGAACAACAACATCACCATTAAATTGAATGAGATATTTGGGAGAAATTGATCTTTATAATATGCTAAAATAAAGATACATCAAACTGGATTCTCAATCCACCAAAATATTCATCAGAGTGCGGAAAAGTTTTACAATAATTCCCAAAATAAATATTGAAAACTTGAGTAAAACAGAAGTTTGACAGGTTGTATTCGAATACACTTATGTTGTATTCGAATACACCTTCGAAAACAGTAAAATTTTCCTAAGACTTCAACACATTTCAAGCTGTTTTCTTTTGAAAAACCAACCTAACACCAGAATCATAACTACCTCTCTTTAGAAACCTCAAAAATCAGAACATTTTCATTAAACAACAACAACAGATTTTTCAGAAATAACACTTCCACCGTTTTAAATCCCTTTTCTTTTGAAACCATCATCAACACCAGATTGTTTAACAAAACACATCAAAAACACAGAATCACTAAAACCAGAAAGTCAACCACAAAACAGTCCCACACAAACTAAGTCAAGCATTTGGATCATCTCCTATACAACACCAACAAAGTCATCATTCAAACACAACAGAATGATTTCTTACTCAACACAACAAACAATACATCATCAACAAAGCAACACAATAAGTTCCTTCACTGAAAACAGCAGGAACATCAAAACAGTTTGATTTCCAAAACATAACACAATGTTTTTCACAACATAACCCAATAATCATTCATCACACATGCATTTACAGCCCTAAATGGAAATCTAGAAAGTTGGAAGGTGCCCTTACCTTAGTTACGTTCCCTTAACTCGTACGCTTCTGCGACAAAAGTCGACGATACTCCCGTTTCACGTTCGCCGCTACGAAAGTTAGTTCTTTAGCTCCGTAACGATCAGAGGAATGACTTTGGTACTCGAAACTTTCTGATTCGACACTCAGATTTTCAAGAAAATGGCTTTTGAGTAAACTGTTTTTTTTCACCAACACTCAGAAATATCAAAAGAAGAAGAAAATACCAAAGCAGAAACTGGCGCGTAGATGAAAGAAGAAAAAGCTTTTCACTTAAATATCTTCATAAATGCAAACTGACACAGTCAGAGGAGAGAAGAATTTGTTTTTTTCTTAATAAATATCTACGCCACCTCACCCAACACTTGTATTAAAATATCTTTTGATCCTCCAGCACTTAACCCGTTTAATCGAAATTAGCAGAGAATATCTTAATTAACGGCCCGATAATTTAATTACTCGAAATTAAATTAATTCATCCATTATCCAATAATTTTAATTCCACCTCCAAAACAAATACATACATATATATATATATATATTTACACAAAACATATATATATATATTGAATATTTTACAAATATTCTGAAAATACACTTAAAATTAAATCTGAATTTAATTTTAAATTTAAAGATCTTACACTGATCAAGGAAAAATTATTGAAAGCATAGATGGAGAAATAAATTTTGACTTGGTAATGCCCAAGACAAAAATATATTGCATGAAAAAATCACTTGTATATTGTGGAGAAAAGCCACGTCTCAAATTTGAAAATAATTATTTTTTTTATAAAAAAGAGATTGAATACCACTATAATTCACATAAAACTATAAGATTTTATATTTAAATTCAAAATAAAACGTTCGATTGAATAATATCAATATTTATTAATTAAGTTAAACTTTAAAACACAATTGACTTTTTTTTTTATCATTAATTTTTTCATATACCTCTAATATTAACTTTTTAATTCTTAAGAAACTATAATATTTATTTATATTTAAGAATTAACTCGATACAATAAATCAACTTAACAAAAACACTTTTTTTATCAAACATAATATATATATACATATATATATTTAAATTGATAAAAATTATATCATGAACACATGAGTATCCTTAAATCTAGAATATAATTTCTAAAGAGTGGTTTTGCTTAAACAAGTTTAACATGTAAAAGAACTTTAACAATAAAATAAATTGGGGTGTCAATTTAAAATTGAAAAAAACCATGGTGAATTTATTTAAGTGTTCTTTATATAATTTTTAACATAAAACACATATTTTGTAATCATAGCAAAATTTTTTTAAAAAAAATTAAAATTTTAAAAAATTATAATTGATTAAACTAAGACCCATATAAAAAATAACTAATGAAATATATCTTAAATTTTATCTTTTAAAATAAAGATGGGCATGGTGAAGTTCTCTAAGTTCAATAAATGTATATATATTGTTACTTAAAGAATTTTGATAAACTATTATTTTAATCTTTAAAAGTTTATCTTTGGTTTTTTATTTTTTATTTAATAAAAACTCAAATTAATTAAAGAATCATCAAAATAGTCACAGAAAAATACAATTTATTATCATAAAAGTATTTAAAAAATATAATTTATTGTTAAAATAATCCACAACTGTTATAACAATATCAAGGGTTTGATTGATATTTTAATGATTCGATAACTAATTTAAGTTGTTTATTAAATCAATGATAAAAATGATAACGTCATATACTTTCAAGGACTAAAATGACACTTTACCCTGTTTGATTAAATAAAATATTATTCTTAAAGTCTAACTCAACTGACAAATACTGATATTGTTAGATTGAACATCGTATCGTAGAATTAATGTCTCACATAAATGATAAGTTAAAAAATGCCAAATAAATTATAAAAAAATATCTCCTATTCAAATATAGGAAAATTAACCTAACTATATATAAAAAAACATTGCAGCTATGAAAAACATTGAACAATTTAATCTCTATTTGGCTAAAATTGATTTATTAACGTAACTAAAATTAAAAAAAGATTAATTGACTTAGATTTTTCAGTTAAAAGATTAAATTTCCTTTTAAGAATTTAAGAGACTTAATTAACATACTCTCCAATTTTAACAACTAAATTTTTTTATGGAAAATGCTAATGAACCACTTATTATCTAAATATAGAAATTTATTATTGAAGTTGTATGGGAACTTGAATATTTAATTTTTAAAAAAATTAAAATTTTTTTTTTCTATACACAATTTACCATTTTAATTCTTTTAACAAATATTCTAAAAGACATTTATTAAGATTATTTACTCGTTGGAAGCTAGCTGTACAGCGGCATGATGGTTTATGAATTTTGAGCAACCCCTCGTCAACTGAGGTAGTTCTCTGATCTCTCTCTATTAGTCTATTATTATGCTGCGACTCTTTTATTATTCTTAAAAAAAGAGTGAAGATTTTAAAAAAAAATAGAGAGGGTAGATTGATTAATAAGAAATAAAACGACCATTTTTAATTAGTTCTTTATAAAAATAATTTGGGAGACGTTAATTTTTTTTTAATTGATTTTTTGTTCGTTTTTAAATATAAATATGATAGGATTGTGTGATTATCCATCCATCATATAGATGTATTGCAACAAACTTTTTGCGATAATTTCTGGTCTCCAAATTTTTAGATAATCCAAAAATATTAAATTTCTAATATTATTCATTCATCTTTAATTTTCAATTTCTTTTTCAATCATGAAACAATCAAGTTTGTTGACTCTAGAAGCCTAAATTGATACTTTTGTATTTTGTAGACTAAGTTGCAGTCTCTATTTATGTTAATGGAATTTGTAAATTTGGTGAAATTGTTTATTTAAATATTTTAATTATAATTTTGAATAATTTAACAGAGAATTTTATTTTGGTCTTTGTTCAACCACTAATGTTGCAAGTGGGCCTAATTCACCTTTAGATGCAACAAGATAATCATCTAGTGTTGGTGCAAGAAAAGTTTGATGTTTTCTTAAATGCCTTTAGTATATATAAACTCTTAAGCTACTATGAATTTTGATGTATTTGTAAGTAACCAAGAATGTTTTGGGAAAAATGTTAGAAATGAAGAATGTTTTAGAAAATCAGATTGATCAGAATAAACTAAGAACGTTATTGGTATTAGAAAATTTGTGTAATTCAAGTAAAATATTAGTTGTATGTGATATCTAACTAACTAATCTCTTAATTAGTTAATTAGTTAATTAGAGAACAATTAGAATGAATAGGAATGAACCATGTATAAATAGTACATTCCATTCATCCAATAATATAAGAAAAAGTCCTACAATTCATGTGTTATCCTATTTTCTATTTCTTGCACTTAAAGCAATAGCTTGAAAGCTAACAATTGGTATCTAGAGCAAAGGTTTTTGATCCACAATTAAAGTGATAAACACGAGTGAAGTGTTAGGATTAAAACACAAGTGAAGTGAGGATGAGTTCAAGCGCAAACAATGAAATTTTTTCATCCCATATGCCACATTTGGATTGAAAAGATTGAGATAGATAGAGAGTGTAGATTTGAGCACTGTTTATATTTCAAAAAGTATTAGAAATCATAGAAAATGGTTTTGAGGAGTTGGGAATCAATCCAATAGAGGAGCATAGGTCAAATTTTAAAGAGAACAAGAAGAAAGATTGCAAGGCCATCTTCATTCTTTACCAATGCCTTGACACAACCAACTTTGAGAAGATATCTGATGCTAGAAGTGCCAAAGAAGCCTGAGACATTATGGAGAAATGCTATTCTGGAGGAACCAAGGTCAAGAAAGTAAAATTGCAAACCCTATAGAGACAATTCGAATTACTGCAAATGGAGGAGCAGGAGAAGGTGTTTGATTTTTGTCTCAACATTGAGGAGCATCACAAGTCAAATGGCTGGCTGCGGGGAGAAGTTTACTGAGCAGAAACTATGTGAAAAGATATTGAGATATTTGCATCCCAAGTTTGACTATATTGTATGTGCCATAGAAGAATCTAAAGACATCTCCACATTGAGTCTTGAAGAATTGCATGCCACTTTAGAAGCATAGGAATTGATAATGGATGAAATGAGTGGAGTCAAAGGAGGAGATCAAGCACTGGCTGCACAAGCTTACAAGAAAGGAGACCAGAAAAAGAAATGGAAAAAGAATAAATTTAAGAAACTTGATGACAAGTCTGAGTCCTTATCAAAGGGAGGCGCAAGTGGTAAATCAAAAGGAAGATCAAAGAACTTTGATAAGAAGAATGTGCAATGTTACAATTTTGAGAAGTTTGGACATTTTGTTGATAAATGTTGGGCTAACAAAGGAGGAAAACAGAAGAAGATGAAGCATGTGTTGCTTAAGAAGGCGACTTAGATTTAGAAACATACTTGTTAGTGGCTACCACAAACGAAAAACATTATTCGTCCCAAGTCTGGTTTCTTGATACTGGTTGCTCTAATCACATGACAAGCTAGAGGGAATGACTGGTGGATATTGATACATCAAGAAGAAGCAAGATCAGGTTTGCTGATGATAGAATCTTGGAAGCTGAGGGAGCTGACAACATGGTGATTAAGAGAAGAAATGGGAAGACAATAATGATTGAAAATGTGTTTTGAAGAACAATTTGCTGAGCATAAGACAACTGATTCAAAAAGGATTTCAGGTGATTATGAAGGATGATTCCTTATATATGTATGATAAACAAAAAAGATGATACTAAAGGCTCATATGTCAAAGAACAGAACCTTTGTCATCAATATACAGGCTGCATATCCTCAATGTTTGAAGGCAACAAGCTCAATTGATGAAAACTGGTTGTGCATTCAAGATTTGGCCATGTCAACTTCAAAAGCTTGCAGCAACTATAAATCAAGAAGATGGTGAGTGGAATTCCTATGATTGATATTCCTGAGAAGGTATGTGAAGTGTGTATGGCAGGAAAACAATCAAGGAACTCGTTCAAATCACAAGTGTAAGCAAAAGCAAAGAAGTGTCTTGAAGTGATTCATAGTGACATTTGTGGACCATTTGAGGTGCCATCATTATGAGGTAATAAATATTTCATAAATTTTGTTGATGAATTCAATAAAATGCTATGGATTTATTTGATAAAAACCAAAGATGATGCATTTGAGGTATTTAAGAACTTCAAGATAAAAGTGGAGAAATTATCAAGGTGTTAAGGACAAATGGAGGAGGTGAGTATACATCACATGAATTCAAGGAATTTTGTGTCAAGAATGGAATTGAACATAAGGCAATTGCTCGCTACACACCTCAACGCAATGGCTTGGTTGAAAGAAGGAATATAACCATCTTAGACATGACTAGAAGTATGATAAAAGATAAGGGACTTCCACACAAGTTCTGGGGAGAGGCTGCATCAACTGCTGCCTACATTCTAAATAGATGTCCAACAAAGAAACTGCCAGAGAAGGTACCAGAGGAGATCTAGAGTGGAAGGAAACCAATAGTAGGGCACTTGAGAACATTTTGTGCTCTATGTTTTAAACATGTACTAGACCATAGGAGAAGAAAGCTGCAAGACAAAAGTGAAGCAATGATACTTGTAGGATATCATCCAACTGGGGCATACAAGCTCTATGATCCTATCAAAGGCAAGGTGATAGTCAATAGAGATGTAAGAATCATTTAGCAAGAGAATTGGGACTGGAAACAGAAAGCCAGCAACAGCCAGCACTGGAAGCAGACTGCCAGTAGCCAACACTAGGACTGGGAACAAGAAACCATCAGCAACACAGGCCAACCTTCACAAATTCCTTTACAAGTACAAGAGGATCATCAGACTAGTGGAAAACAGAGATGAAGATAGAGTAGAGTCAAGCAGACCTCATAGTGCAAGACAACTACCAACACATTTAAAAGAGTTTGAAGTGTACAATGACAGTGAGATTGATACAAGTGGAGATCTGGTTCATTTTGCCTTATTTTCATATACAAAACCTTTGAATATTGAAGAAACCTTGAAGAAAGGACCCTGGAAGAATGCAATAATGGAAGAGATCAATGCAATTGAGAAGAATTAGACTTGGTACTTGACATACTTGCCTCCAAAACAGAAGCAGATTGTAGTGAAATGGGTATACAAATTGAAGTTGAATCCAAATGGAACAATTTCTAAGTACAAACTTAGATTGGTTGCCAAGGGATTCCTATAAAAGGCAGACATAAACTATTCTGAAGTGTTTGCTCCAGTGGCCAGAATTGAAACAACCAGACTTGTAATTGCACTGGCTTGTGCTAGGGGTTGGTTGATGTGCCAGCTTGATGTGAAATCTGCATTTCTGAATGGATGGCTGGAAGAAGAGGTGTATATCTCTCAACCACCAAGATTTGTGATTGAGGGAAAAGAGGATAAAGTGCTTAGATTGAGGAAATCTCTCTATGGCTTGAAGCAAGCACCAAGAGCTTGGAACAAAAGAATTGACTCATTCCTAATTGGCATTGGCTTCATCAAATGCACAATGGAACATGAAGTTTATGTGAGATATTACACACTAAATGGAAGGCCTACAATGATCCTAATATGCCTATATGTTGATGACTTGTTAGTAACTGACAGTAATAGCAAGGAAATTGCAGAATTCAAAGAAATCATGAAAGATGAGTTTGAAGTGACAGAGTTAGGCAAACTAAGATATTTTATGGGCATGGAGTATACTGAAACTGAAAAAGGCCTGCTAATGCACCAGAAGAAATATGTTGGAGAGATCCTAAGAAGGTTTAATATGGTTGGCTGCAATCCTGCTGTCATTCCAATGGAGATCAATGTGAAGCTGGTAACATAAATTGAAGAAGAGCTGGCTGATTCAACCCTATTCAAACAGGTTGTGGGTTCCCTAAGATACTTGTGTAACATAAGACCTAATATTTGCTATAGTGTGGTCGTGGTAAGCAGACTCATGGAGAAACCCAAACATTCTCACTGGCTGACAGTTAAGAGAATCATGAGATGTGTTCAAGGCACACTGGAGCATGGAATTCTGTTTGCAACATATTTAAAGCAAGAAAATGGAGACTTGGTAGGGTATTCAAATTCAGATTGGTGTGGAGATAAGAGTGATAGAAAAAGCACTTCATGCTATGTGTTCAAGTTCATGAAATCTCCAATAACATGGAGCTCAAAAAAGTAGTCAATGATAACACTTTCTTCATGCGAGGTTGAATACATTGTTAGCAGCTTGCCAAACATTGTGGTTGGAATAATTAACAACAGAGTTAAAGTTGGATGTATGCAGGCCAATTCCATTGATGATTGACAACATTTTAGCAATAAATCTAGCAAAGAACCCTGTATCTCATGGAATAAGCAAACACATTGAGACAAGATTTCAATTCTTAAGAGATCAAGTTGGAAGATGCAAGTTGAAGCTCATTTATTGTCAAACTGAAGTTCAATTGGCTGATATCATGACCAAAACTTTGAGGACAACTAGATTTGAAGAGTTAAGAAGATTGTTTGGTGTAAAATCACTTAGATACTTGAATTAAGAGAAAATGTTAGAAACCAATAATGTTATGGGAAAAATATTATAAACGAAGAATGTTCTGAAAAATCAAATTGATAAAAATAAACTCAAAATGTTCTTGGTATTAGAAAATTTGTGTAATTCAAGTAAAACAATAGTTGTATGTGATAACTAACTAACTAGTCACTTAATTAGTTAATTAATTAAAGGACAGTTAAAATAAATAGAAATGAACCATATATAAATAGCACACTTCATTCGTTCAATAATATAAGAAAATGTCTTACAATTCATGTGCTATCCTATTTTCTATTTCTTATTTTTGATAGGACCAAATCGGAGGCGGCTAGTTCTTGCTCTACTATATATGGATGGAATCAGATTTTGCTGGAATGGACCTATTAATTTGTTGACATGAACCGCAATTTTAAAGTGTATGAAAATAAATCATGGTTAATGAATATTGTGTATTTTTCAACATTTAAAATTATAAATATTTGCATATTATTTAGATGATTATTAATTAATAAATATATAATTATAATTGAACACATGAGAATTATGGATAATGATGTATAAAATCGTAGTTAATTAATGAGTCACAAACCTATATATTCATTAAACATTGATTAAATATATAATTTATCACATATTTAAATCACATTAATCATATAAATTGATGTTATGCTTCATTGTCAAAATATCTTTTCTCAATAATTATACACAGCTAGTGAAACACAAATATATATGTTTAGACCGACATATATTCTAAGTAAATTATAAAAAAAAAAATTAAGAAAGAGAAAATATCATTTTCAATATATGTTTGTAATTAAATAAACACCAAATTAAAAATATAGAAAAATACATAAATACTGCATGGCAAGGTCTTTTCATTCTTTTGGTAAGAATAAGAAAGTCTTATCATTTTGAATTGCCATTTCCATTGGCAAATGGTTTTGGCATCATATCTTTATTTTTTAGCATGATATCTTGGATGAACAATGTAAAATTAGAGTGAGAAGATCCTCCTTTTTCTACAGCCTTTTTAGCCATCTCACCAAGCTCTCTAATCCTTTTTCTTCTTTCTTCACTTTCATTTGTCTCATCCATTAACCTTTCTATCCCTTTTTCAATATCTTCCTTTTTCACCAACACACCACTTTCCTCTTCCTCACCCCATTTCATAGGACTCTTCACCCCAATTTTCACACCAACTTTTAATATCTCAACAATTAAACTTTCATTCAAAAATTGATCCCCAAAAAGTGGCCATGTAGCCATAGGTACACTAGCACATATTGCCTCTATAGTTGAATTCCAACCACAATGTGTTAAAAATCCTCCAATTGAAAAATGTGACAATATTAATAATTGAGGAGCCCAACCCTTAATTACAAGGCCTCTACCATGAATTCTTTCCTCAAATCCACTTTCCTCAATCCACTTTACCAATGCTTCTAATTGATTTCCCTCTCTTATAACCCAAATAAAAGGTCTTTTTGTTGCTTCTAATGCCAAACCAAGCTCTATCAATTGTGGTGGTGTCACATTGCATAAACTTCCAAGACATGCATAAATTACACTCTTTGGCTCCTTAGAATCAAGCCATTTCAAATGCTTCCACTCATCAATTGAAACCTTATTATTATTACCTCTTTGAACTTTATCCAAATAATTAGTGTTACTAAGTGAAACAGGGCCAATACACCAAACTTTTTCATTTCTTACCTTTTTATATTCCCTTGCATATGCTGGCTCTAACTCTTCAAAAGAATTCATGATTATTCCATAAGAACCTAATTCAGCTTCAAGCATATCATCATTAAATTGTTTCCATGCTTCACCCTTTAATCCTAGTCCTGTTTGTTCTATTGTCATTTCAATTTTGTCAGGGATACCAGGCAAATCAAAATACTCAGATTCTTTATTAGCCATTTTTTCTGTCATATTATAGACATGTAAATTATGCAAATTCAAGAGACAAAAACAACTTACTCCAACAAAAGAAATTCGTGGAATGTTGAATTTTCTAGCTATGTGGATTGTGTATGGCAAACACATGTCAGAGATTATGCAACTTGGTGGTGATTTTAACTCTTCAATCAGCTTTTCAACTTCTTGCTGTAGAAACTTTGATGCATTGAAGAAATTTGAAGCTGTTCCAAGTGAAGGTAGCATGTCAAGATTCTCACACCCTTCTGGTAATCCAAAATCTTTACTTGGAAATTCGAGTTGGATTAATTGAATGTGAAATCCCGATTCAAGATTATAACGTGCTAGGATCGATGTGAAACGTGAGGCATTGTGTGGTGTCGTTACAATTGTGACAATAACATTGTCATATTGTGCTAATATTTTTGCAATGTCTATCATAGGAATCATGTGGCCTTGTGCCATCATTGGAAACAATACAAATTGAAGCTTTGGATATTTGGATTCCATGTTCATGTTGTTGGAATGATTAAGGTTATGATGTTGTTAATTATTAGTAAGGTGTACAATGAATAGAATAATTCATGTAAGATATTTATACTAGACAAGTAGACATATTTGAAAGCCACTTTTAAGGTGATGTAAGCGCTTACATATGTAAAAGTTGGATTTTATGAATCAAAGTTGTTTTGAACTTTTTAACTTTTTGTCCATTCCATTCCATTTCATTTTCTTCATTGGTCAGCATAGCTAGCAACGCCAAATTAAGTTTCCATGCAAAATTGGAGGTGCCTAATGTATTTATTTATACTAAAAAACGATAGAGAAAAACGTAGTGCAATGTAGTAAACCAATTTTAGACCAACATTGAATGGTTACTACTAATCTTATTATTTTATTTCATAATTATAATTTTAATCTATTAAAGACCATAAAATTAATAGTGTATGTAGATTGTCAGTGTAAAATTGTTTACACCAACGGCGGCGTATTACCATTATTCTCAAAACGATATTTATTTATTCAAATTGATATATATATATATATATATATATATATATATATATATATATATTACATCGATCGATCACGAATATTCCAATTCAAAATTGGTAAAACAAAAAATGATGAATCTGCGAAAAAACTCACAACATTCAAATTACTAACATAAAATGACAAAATGTCTACAAATATGATAAAACCTACAAAAATAACAAAATTGAGGTGTTCGAAAATATTGAAGATATCAAAATCATTGATTGAATTTGTACTTAATCGAAGTTGATATATTAATCTATACGGAAAAAAATACCGCAACAAGACAATAAAACAAGACGATGAGCAAACACAACAAGAAATAAAAATTAAATATTCATAAAAAATAATTAATATTTAAATAAAAGATAATTTAATTGGGTGATTTTGAATAAAAATTAACTTTAAAACAAGTCGACGAAAGCCGGATAGGGTTGAGTCGTTTAGATTTGTATCGGAGGTGCCTAATTTGTTGTCTTCTAGTGATGGTGGTAATCTATTTGTCTTTATGCGTTATTTCTGCCCATTATTACTTTGTTTATATCACAACAAGTCCTCCATAAACAGACAGCCCCAAAAGCCGAATTTAACTACATATATAATAATATTTTAGTAAATTTATTAAGTTTTTATTTGAAATTTAGTTTTTAACTGATTTATAATACAAAATTCTTTATTAAAATTAATTCAATCGATTCTGTATATTATATTTGTTGATGGTGTAATATGATATTTTTTTATGAAGTAGAAAACTTTTTTTGAAGACATAAGCTGATTGTCTTTGTTGTTTTAACTTTGGACTGGGCACAAATATTAAATTATTTTAATATGAAAAAAAGTTCTTTAATTATTTATAAAGATTTTGTAAAATAATAATAATAATTTTTTGAAATACATCATAATAATCAACATGCAATATTAATCCCGCCTGCAAAATTTTATTATAAGTATGCATCTAATATAAAATTTAAGCAACCCAAAAATAAGCTGATTTTACATTGGCTCACTTTATAAGTTATCAAACTTAGTAGATAGGTGGTGTTTAAAATATATCTGAAATACTAACTAAAAGTGAAGATATAATTTAGAAGTATAAATTAACATCTTTCAATTTTTTTGTTAAAACAACGATTTAATTAACATCAATTATAGTAAAAAAATATATTTATCAAAATTTAATGTCTCAAATCAGACACCAACTAAATTATTGTCTTATAAATAAAAATATAAAAGCCATTGAATTAATATTATTAATAATTATTAAAATTTTATATAATTTTTAAATACTTACTATCATATATTAATTTGGACCACCATAAAGTTGTCCCCAATGGTAATAGATTTGATGTTCTTGTTTTTTTCTTTCTTGTGACTGCAGAAAAGAAGCGTGTACAGTTCTAGAGCAAATGCATGGGATCCCTTTTGCTTTAAAAAAAATGCAAGTTGGATTATTCTTGTTAAGTTTGTCCATATTACCTCTTTGGCTATTTCATTTCATCATTAAGCTAGTGAGTGACACACAATTAATATATATGCAGATGATGAAATGACAAGAAATGTAATTTTTTATTTTACTTTTATAATATGTCTATTTATTTGCATGTGTATTAACAGTCCCTACTCCCTCAATATCAACGAAATTGAAAGTGAGAACATGTTATTGCCAGAAAGATAATGTTATTGCAAATGAAGAAAAAAAGGGGCCTTTTATTTTTAAAGATTAGAGTAACTTTTATATTCTATAATCTATATTTTATTTTTGCCATTAAAGAAAGAAAAGGAAATATAAGGGTTGGTTATTTAATGATATTTTGAATTTTTATTTTGTACATAAATGATTGTAACGAGTAACGACACGTTAGGCTATAATTATTTTTTTTATATTATGACAGAGAAAAGATGGAAACTAATTATACAGAATGCGATATTTTGTAAAAATTGAAAACGATATTTTGAATTGTTTTAAAATATTTTAAAATCATTCGACCTATTTTTAAAATACATTCTCATAACCTTTCATTGTGACTTTGCTAGAGTTTATTTTATAAGTGAAAATAAAAAAGAGAAATGACATAATTAAGTAGATAGACCCTAAAGTTTCATTTGTTCTTTTAGTAGTATTTATTTTATACGGATTAATTTATTTTTAATTATGTTAAATTTAATTCTGAAAGAATTTGTTGGAGATGGATCTAGTTTTATTCAGCTATCGCGTTAATAAAGATGATATTAATGATATTTTAATTTTGTTTTATATGAGATTTGAATTTTATTCTTTAAAATTATAAAATCGAACTCTTACCATTAAAGTGACACCTAAAGACAATTAATTTATCAGATAAGTTAGTCAATTAGTTGAATTTTACTAGAACAAATAATCAACTTTGTCTCTAATATCACTTTTACCAAATAAGTTCATAAAGTATTAAAATCTACTAAAAGATTCACAAACTATTTCCCTATCTAATTGTTTATTACCTCAGTTAATTGCCCGTTTGAGTGAAATTAATAATTTCAAATCTATAAAAATATTTCAAAATAGTCTATGAAGTATACATCACAAAAAACAACAATTTAATCCTTTAATATCAAAATATATACTATTTATTAAATTTAAATAGTTTAAGCATCAATTTGAAGAAGAAAGAGGGTTAGTTTAGATAGAAAATCGACTCTTTATTCATTTTATTATTTTACTTAGTTTTTAATCGCTCGTGTAAAATTTAAACAATAAATTATAAAAAAGGTTTATTAAAAAAAATTTAACTTGCATTTAGGAAAATATGTTTCGAATATGAGTAAAATATTATAATTAATATATTATAATTTTATTCAAAATTGTATCTAGAATATATTCAAAAGATACTATACTAATAAAATACATTTGTCTCGTGTAC